>JAXCLQ010019572.1:0-33388 GCA_035584115.1 Cedrela odorata | reverse complement strand
AATTAAATTATAAAAGTATTATATACATGACAAAAAATTAAGTGAATAAAAGAGAAAAAAAAGTTATTAAAAAGAATAGATATATAATAAATTATTAAAAAAAATATTGTATTATTATTCGAGTTAATATTACACATTATTAAAAAGAAATTTTTTTTTATATCATAGTACAATTATATATCTAATAATATTATATCATGTATATATTTATTTATTATAATTATTAACTTATTTGACAATTTTAAAATAAAAATATATACATTACGATTTTATTAAATTATTAAATAAATAACATGATAAATTAAGTTAAATAAAACATTATAAACGTATTGATTCTTGTTTTTTTATGTAACTCAACGAATAAATAATATTTTCTTTAATAAATTGTGAAATTTTATAACTGTAGTTCAATAATTAAGAGCTTATATCTAAATATGAGGCGAGATTTAATTTATTTGGCATGAAAAATAATTTTTTATTTTTAAATTGAACTGATTCTTCAATTTTTCTGTTTAGTTTCGATTCCACAATCTTTAAAACTGGAACTTATTTTAAAAAAATTAATTCTTAATTTTTTAATATCAAAATCTATTCTAAAAGAATTGGCTCCTGTTTGAAACCAGAACCTTTTCTTTATGTTTAGTAAAATGATAATATTCAGAGAGCCAAATGCCTTATAAGGTCAATAATTGGGTACAAAAAATTATTACATATTATTTAATTGAAGGTAATAATTTCTTTTTCTAAGTACTAATATGTTAAGTAAATGAGTTTATTGAAAATGTAAATCAATACCATGACAGAATAAGTCAAAATATCATAAACTTAAACACATACATATATACAATAACATAATAGTTTGAAAGTTTGTGCTAGGGACTGATCGGTAGAAAATATTGATACAGCACTTGTGGTCCATATCTATTAAGAATCTAATTTAAGATCAAAATCATATGTAATGTCTAATTTCTGAGATCACGAGCCAATCTCACAACTCCTCTCAAAGTTTTTTTTTCTAAGAGATCCACTTTCAAAACTTTGTATGGCTTGGACAAAGGAATGTGATCATATAAAATACTACTATGAGATGTGAACATTGTGTTTGATTTTTTTTTTTGGGTAAAAAATTTAAATATAATTTAGTTTCAGTCATTTAGATATTTTGAAAGTGTTTATTTTTTTTAACTTAATATTGAAAATTAAGTAATTATAACTTAATAAAATTAAGGTAATTTTTTTTAGTTAACCTTAAATACAAATATTTGAATAAATTTATATAATAATAATTATAACAATAATCCTAAAATTTTTATAATTTTATACAATTATAATTTTAAAAATACTCTAATAAATTTTAATTATTTTCTAATACGAGAGTTTATCTAATCATTTATAAGGGTACAACATTTCAAATCACTAGTTTTTAAATATTTATATTCAAACATTATAAATAAATAAATCATTCAGTATCATTATGATTTATATATTCAAATCTATTCAAATTTCAAATCTATTCAGATTTCAAATAAAAAAAATAAACATGTCCTTGAGTCAACACGTGAGAGCAAGCGAGGCCAGTGAATCATAGTAAGGAAACACAAGGATGGAAAAAAATTTGAAAACAAAAATCAAGGAGGCGTTTTTACCATTTGTACTAAGTTGAATTTAATCGAATAGTAATATACAACAGTGATTTCCTAGGTGAGATTTTGGTGTTTTATCTAGTAAAATTAGGACCTTACATTTTAATGCGATAAGATTTCCTAAGTGCAATCTTGGTATTTATCTAGTAAATTAACCTTTTGGATCCGATAAATTTAGAGAGAAGTTCTCTATGTTGTGACTGGAAAAATAAACAAATGGCCAAGGGAAAAACTAAGTTTTGTGGAGATAATGTAAAAATAAGAATGATTATACACCTTTATTGTGTTGCAAAAGGTTGTTTATTTATAAGTTAAGGTGTAAACACAAAAAGTTAAAGCATATTTCGATAGTTGAGACAACATATAAACACAAAAATGAGTTTTTTTTTTCATATTTTCTTGTAAATTTTTTGTTGCGGATCAATATATGCATGATTGATATAGAATTTGTTTAGGTTGATTAATATTAAATTTGTTAAATTTTAGTAGTAAAAGCCCTCTAATCGATGAAATTCTCAAATTTAAAGCCCAAAACACCCCACAAGCGCTCCCAAAGGGCCCTTATAGGCTTTCCACAAGTGAGCCCAAAGTGTGCTTGTGGGCTTTGCATGAATATCCTCGTGGAAAGCCCACAAGCGCACCAATAGAGTTATTTAATTAATTTTTATTTCATGAACTTGGTTTTCTTTTTTTAAAATTTTCTTCAATTAAAAATATATGCTTATGTATTACTTTGCAAATAAATTCAATTTCATCAAATGTATTTTTTGTTACTTTTACACAAGTTAGTATGATTTTTTTAATGTAATTATTGAATATGGAGGATTATAGGTTGTATCCTCGAGCTATTTTGAGAAATAAATTAGTAGAAGGTTTTAGACACACTAATATTAATCTATTGTGTAAGTGGATATCATAGATGACTCTGAAATTTGCTTTTGTAAACAGAATGTCGAGGTCAGAATCTAGACAGTCTAGTCCATTGTACATCACCACGAAGCTCAAATTATTATAGATTGTAAAGTGTCTTGTACTCTACCTTTGTAGCTTGATGATTCGAAAGTCATTGTACAACTATTTTTTTTTTCTTCTTGGGGGAGCATTCAATTCAGTCATGCTCAATATTATTCTCCACCTCCTTACATAACTCCTACACAACATGACTCTTCACCATGCATTATAAAGATCATGTAATTCATAGAGAATACTCTTTGTGTTGATACAAGAAGGACCCCATACATGATTATTTTGATAGTCAACCATGCATGTAACAGGCTGACATACTTGTCATTTGTGGCAATACAATGAAGACCCTAGGTAGAAACAACAAGAATACCTATGCAATGACAAATGTGAGTATTGAACCAAGTTAAAGAAGTAGCTAATTGGGATGTCAATAGAACATGACGAAGCCATCAAGTTTTTTTTGGTTTATACTGCCAATTCCACCAACATTTTCTTAACTACGAGATGCATTGTCTAGTTCTGATTTTGGTAACTTATGTGTTGGCTAGATTTTCAGTTCAAAGAAAGAGTTACTGGATACACTGGATATAATGGCACTAAACAAACATTTTTAGGTCAAAGTTGCCAAGTCTATAACTGACCGATTTGAGAAGAAGTGTGTGGTTAACAGATGTAAATAGTGAATTTGAGCAACTAACGCAGACAAAATGAAAAATATTGGTTTATTAAACAGATTGAGACAGTTCATAGTTATCAAGCGACAAGCTATAACTTAGCCACCACCAAGTAAGTAGTTGGTTTATTGTAAATATGTGCTAAAAAAAAGTTTCAAGACCCAAGCAGTATTTATATCTCGAAAAATTATTAGTGTAATATGCCCTAAAACCATTAGTATTGTTAGTTTTGGGCATTTTGTATTGAATCACATATTGTAATATGTACTGTATATATTCATTTATAAAGAAATTATTCATTATTTATTTGCATATGCCGCTTTCTCTATCTTTTTATACTAGTGGATAAAGTATGCATATGAATTGCCTAGATAATTTAATTTTCTAAACTATTTCTCATGATACATATAGGTGCAAAGAGGTAATCATCCACAATTGTGGCACCTCCTTGGGACAAGACATTTACCGATGAGCGATTAGATATAGGTAATCATCTATATGCTGATATAACAAGAAGACAAATGTTTGATGCATTTTAATTGCAAGTATACTAAAATAAACATTGTACTTTAGTTCTATACTGTGACCACTTATAGTATCCTATAACTGTACGTTTAGATTAGAGATAATGTGAAGCCATTTCGGTTTAAGATCACCAAATGCATCTCAATAACAGATTTAGGTTTTCCAGCCATTGCAATACTCAACAATTAGATCATCCGAATAGCGTGTCAAAAGGTTAATAATTAAGTCAGCTGAAAATGATTGGATGATGTCTCTTTAAAGGATTAGTGTACAAGCTTCTACTGTATAGACCCTTCTTGTGTATCCAACTAGACCAACTCTCTTGAGGACCTACCATATGTTTATAGTAGATGTCTACTGGTGCCATATTTGCATTACGGTGTGGGTCATCTGTCCGCACACAACATTAAATACAATCATTAAGTTTAAAAAAACATACAAAGTCTGCACGCACACAACATTAAATTAGTGTTGGTATTGAATGCGACTAAAATATGTGTAACAAAGTAAATAGTTTTAACTCTTCGTATAAAATAAAATTAATCCACCACCAACTACCATATTACATATAAAAACTTCAAGTACCTTCAAATACCAACACCAATGCAAAGATACAATTTAATTATAATTACCTGAATGGGTGAGCTGGTCGGTGAGTCGATAGGTATCAATTGTGGATAAGTGTACGATTATGTCCACTCACAAAGCTCTACAAACATACTATTGAAATCTACCTCAAATGCATTAACTTTATATTCGACCCGATGGATATCTTATCTAATATCATGGATATCCTGTCTAAACTCTTATCTAAGCTCTTGTATATCTCTAGTCAACGCATCAAATTGAGTAATCACTTCCATCTTAAACTCGTCATCGTAGGGCTATCTATATGCATCATATGGCGAAAAGTGTAGTGGTAGCACGAGGGAAAAGTGCAGCGGTGAATTATGTTAAACACCAATGCATATGACTAAACTATATAATAAATCATGTTTATTTAAAACACATGCTTATGGCGGCTCTAATGAAATGTGTCACCAGCACCAATGTCAATGTTAGTCGCTTGAGAGTCATTGTAAATAGTGCAACGATCTCTATCCCGAGTGTGTGGCTTAAAAAATTAATTAACTCTGTATGTACCCTCTGACTCAATGATATCAAACAACTGTGCAACACACGACCTAGCCATCTCTCTTGGCTCCAGCTTCAATGCAGGAAACATTTGAGGCAACTACACAAAACATGATGATAATTTTCTTAAAGGGACGTACAACATAATTATTTATGCTAGATTAATAAAAAGTTAAAATATTTACTTCAAATTATGAGAATATGTGACTAAATATGCACTTCTTACAAAGAGGTAGCTTCCCAATCTTTCACCGTAAGATCTATGGGATGTAATTGTTCACATTATCGATAATATGATTTTGCAAGCAAGGCACAAACTCATAAATCCATAACTACAAAACAAATAAATTATAATTATTGTTAAGTATACCATAAATATTGAGTTGCAACTGAAGTGTAACTAATTGGGATAAATATATGGAATGCAATAGGCATTCCAACTAGATTATACTTCCCTTTATAGTGTTTACCAGCCGCCTCAAAGATAGGTACGTCCTTCTTATATTTACTTTACTGAGTAGGCATTAATCATCGCAAACACTTGAAGTGTACTTCTTTACGTCAGAGCGCTATGGATACTGATTAAACTGGTTAAGATCTTCTAATACATTCAACAACTATTGATCTGCATGGTTTATGCTCCCTTTACCAAACAAGATCTTCTAGAGGTGATAATTTTTTGTATGACCTGCCAATCCTACACAAACACAACACGAAATTTGTGAGTTTGTGTTAAAATAAGATGACATGATTATTAAATAGGTAACATGACATGACATGATTAATAATCGTGTCAAGTTAGGGTTTAAATTCTCAACATGGGACCTGTTTATGACACAATTAACTATTTGAGTAATTATTCATATTAACTCATTTATGATTTAATAAATTTATTTTATAATGTTTCAGTTTTAAAAAATTTGTAGTTATATTGATCCATTTTTAAAAGGTATTTAGTTATATTTAGAATAAAAATGATTAGTATTTGAGAAACAATTATCATAAATATTATAAAAATATAAATATAAAATGGGTGACATGATTACAACTCATTTAACAGTTTAATAATTATGTCCGATTAAGGTTTTCACTTACTAACATAATTATTAAATAGGTCGAGCTGTGATTTGTCTATTTTGACACAATATAAATATGACATGATATGAATACGATATGATAACTTAAATTGCTACCCCTACCTCTCAACATAAGAAAAAGTGAAATCACATCACGTCCAAATCAAGTATGTGTGAAAAATCAAGCTCGTCATGTACCCTCTTTATGTTGTCCAGGGTAACGATTGCCTGACTGCCAAATTAAGTGTCCCTCAAGCTGAACTTCATGCTTGAAAAAAGAATGGTCTACCCGTCTACAAGGAATCACGTCTTGTTATTGCCACCATCCCTATGAACCTTATGCAACACCATATAGTAGATGAGATTACATGATTAATGCATATCTTCGATGCCCAATAAGTGTCCAAAGCAAGTCTGATTGAATAGATCAACTTATGCCACAATCAACTTACTCCTAATTTGTCTTATCACTCCCATTCGTGATAATGAGCTCGGCTCGGCGTGGAAGTGTTCTTCTACTCCATTCTTCAATTGTGATTGACTTTTCATTTCGCCTTTTTTTTTAAAAAAAAGCACCAAAAGTCAGTTCTTTATAAATATTGAATATAAAAACACAAGTTAAGTAAACAATATAAGACAATTAAAAAATATAATTTTAAACTATGGAATAATCTAAAGCTTGCATATAAAATTACAAAGACATATTTGCTTAATTTTTCAAGGACCTATTTGTATGATTTGCAGCATTATCAAAAAGTACCGGTTTGAATGAAGTAGTAGTCATTTTAATTGTCATAAACCAGTTTTTAAATGACAATCCAGAAAATAAATTTTAAAAAAACTGTGAAAAAAAACTCAATATTTTTAAATTAAAATAATTTTTAATTTTATTATAAATTATAAAATTTTTAATTGAAATAAATTATTTTTAAAAAACCCTATGCTCGTGCGACTTGCAAGACTGTAGATGCGTTTGGCATAAGCGTAATGCCTACGTTTGTCAGAATCAAAGAGCACGGTTGGCGCCTCCTTCCTCCTCCCAAACACAACCTCACACAAAATTCACCTTTTTAGATTTGATTTCATGGCCCGAACACAACCTTAAACAATCAATTACACATAGTTAAAAGAAAACTCACCTATTCTTCAGTTGCTAAAAGTATAGTGTTCGCCGTTCAATCATTGAAATTCAAATTTAAAAAGTGATGAAAGTGAAGTTTTTGAACTAAAGTGTTTTTGTCTAAAATGTTTTAAGTGGAAGTGGTCTTGTGGGGCAAAATTGTTCAAAATTAATGAAATGGATCACTTTGGTAAGATTGTTTTGAAATTGGTTATTAATGTAAATAGGGTAAAAAAGAATAAGGTTATTTTGGGAATTTTCACAACGTTATTTGATTTTTTCCTTTATTGATTTATGTTCTTCGATGAGATGGTTTAGCATTATAGGACCTTCAATCAAGTAATGAAAAATCATAAAGAATTTCTTTAAAACCATTTTGTTGTTTCAAAACATACTAAAATCATAATTTGAAATACAAATGAATTTTTATTCTTTTAGACGTCAGAAAGTGTGCAATGATTGAATTTTCTAATGCTTGGCTAATTCAGGTTAGACAATTTTCCAAAGGCTTGGCTAAGGCAAAAAAAACAAAAACAAAAAACAAAACAAAAAAACAAAAAAACAAAAAAAAAACACTAGAGAATAGTCTTATACATAATTTTTAGCAAAAATCAATTTTATATTTATTCAAATGCTCGTAATCACTATGACAACTCACCTTTCTTTTCTTTACAAGTCCTAATTACTTACTACTTATTCACATACATAAAATGATTATTTTTTCTACAATTTCATAATTTATAACTTATACATTGTAAAACACTGTTTTTTGTGCTTTTTTTCTCTTGAATTTGACCTCTCAAAAAAAAACTTGCCTATCTTTAAAATCTTCATTCTAATCATTTTCTTCCATGTTTTACATCAAAATTTATGATCTCTTAAGTAGTTTGTAGCATATTTTAATTTCATTTCCCAATTCATTTGGGGAATTCTAACTTAATAGTTCTTTAATTTCATTTTAGGTCCAACTCCATTGAAGGCAAGATTATCATAAAAAGGCATTGCCCGGCATGGAAGACAAATCATCTATTTAATGCCCGACAATTTCATCCTATGTTGATTTTATATTCTTGCAAAGTGAAGTAACTTCTATCACATATCTTGGTTACTCTAAAGTTGAATTATTGTATTGATTGCTTCATATAATGGAGCTAGAGACTTAAAAGATGAGATTAGAGGCTAATATACTTGTTTATAATTGGCTCCAACATCTGCTTCAGCATTCATTAGCATGCATTTGTTGGTGTACTTGGGTCAAACCCTATCTATTATAGGTACGTAGCAGAAGCGATATAGATACACATGTAACAATTTATTTTATAGTTACTAAATAAATTGAACATGAAAATAATAAAACATATTTTATTATAACTCTAAATCTAAAGATTGGTGGAGTCATAGCAATACCACTTAAAAACCAGACTCCTTATACATTATAACACTGGTGATAGAACCTTCCTTGACATGCACATAACCATACAAGTACGCTACTTACTAGTATAAATTAAGATAGCAATTATCCAAGATTAGCTTTAAGTAACAATTATTTATTTTAGCAGAAACTTCACTTAGAGTATGGTCTCTAGCTTATCTACTAGAAATTCTACAATAGAGAGAATCTAAATTCTTAAAAGTAGTAGAGAGATATCAGAAGCAATAATATTTTGGGACCAATTTTTCAATGTCTAAAACAAAAACTCAATTCAGTTTATATAGTGTGCAAGATCGAATGATTTTGTTACAAGTGTTAGTACACATGTCATAAAGCCTTACATTAATTAAAATTTTGTAAAGCTTTGTCATCACATTCATTTACACATCATGCTTAATATTCACATATCATGCTTAATATTTACATATCACGCTTAACATTTATACATCATACTTAATGGTTACATGTCATGCTTAACATTTATATATCAAGCTTAACATTTACACATCATACTTAATATTTATATAACATGTTTAACATTTACAAATTATACTTAGTATTTAAACATTTGTCCCTTTAATAAACTATTATAATCATATCATAATTACTTTATTAATTTTCTTCATTAATTCTTTATTAATGTTACTCAAGGCACTCCAAGTTGTATTACTAGTTAGGTTCATGTACATTTATCATATAAAACTTCTCTTTAAATCTATGAGCGACATTCACCTACATATCATAACTATCTCAAACGACATGAATTCTTATGAACCATAAAAATTAAGTTATTACATATGTATAGTCCTTACATCATCCAATATTCTAGTTGAATATGTAGACATAAATTATACCGTTAAGTCTATATTACACTCATCTTTTTTTAGCTTCAGATTCACACTATATAGATAATATTTAGAAACTCTTTTATAATTTTATCTTAAACATTAAAAACTGATTCCCAATGACTACTCTGATAAGAGATTAAATGTAGTATGATTCTAAATATCATAGGATATTCGCCCTAACCACATGGAGTAACAAATCTTTTATTAAATACACATTAACCTCCATGTGTGTCAATTTATTCCTAACAACTATTCAGAGGTCAGAACATTAAAGGTTTTTTGACACGTATGACATATAAGAACAGATGATCACACATGAGATCACTGTAGTTTATCAAGTCAAAGGACTACATATGTCTACTCAACTCGGAAAGAACTTCTATTGATAGTTTTGTGAAATGTATATTAGAAGTCTTTGGTGAGTCAATTCAATGAACTCATTCTCCAATGAGCATTCACTCATATATATGTACAAGCTTCCCTAAGCTTATGGTTCATTGAGATAATCTATCTAAATATATCAAAATATATCATATGTACCAGTCTATCTGGTTTATTAACCAACCCATGTTAGTAAACATATGACTATAAATATTTTTTATAATATATTATATAGTGAAGTTGTCTTAATGTACCAACTCGTTTACTATGTTTACTATAATAAATATTTTTTAGGTATTTGTCAATTTTATTCATCAATTTGAATAAATTCAAATTACCAATAAGTAATGTAAAAGACAAACATGAATACCATTTAACTATAAAAGATTGATCTCGAAAATTTATAAATTTGTATAAATAATTAACAATTCATACAAAAGGGATTGGTGCTAGAGCATTAACTCCAACAGTATTAAGGTAGCTACTCAAAACTCTTACAAATAAATCGTATTTAAACTAAGTATGTGACTTAAGTTAGCTCTCTTTTAGTATTTTTCTAAACAAATTCACTTCAAATATGTTCAAAAAAATGAAATTGAATATCTTATTATGTGGAATGACAAAATTGCAAACGGTGGTGACATGAGGTACTCCTACCATAAGTTTTTCAATCTTGAACTTCTGAATTTCTTCTTTAGTTGGTAAAATTTGTTCATTGTTAATTGCTAATTATTAGTGCTTTATGTAGTTCTCATATTGAATAAGTTTTGATTAATGCTTGCATATTTAAGTAGGCTACCTAGAAGGTTTATCATTGCTAGTTATCAATGAATAACTGGTTTAAATTGTTTGTTTCTAATTTGTTAGAACTTGTGTAAAACTGTGAACTATAAAGTTTTATTATTTGTAGGGAATATTGTGAAGGATGAAAAATTTAAACTTGCAAGATAATGCACATGAAGTTATATTGAATGATTTGTAGTTCTTTCGGCTTTGGAATTGAAGATGTTGTAAATTTGAAGTTTTGTGGTAAATAAATTTAGTTGTTTTTGGTGAATGAATGTTATAGGGTAATTTTGCAGGATTTGGTGAATGAATTATAGTTTAATATATACTAACTATTGTAGAAAAGATGAGATTATGAAAATGTAGAATTTAGAAAAATAATATATATTCCCTAAGAGAATTTTGTCAGTAATTATAAAACAAAACTAAAAAGTCGAATACACGATATCTTAATAGAATTTTATCATTGACTCGTGATAGAATTATAATGTCACGTCACATGATATGTACTAATTGTGTCAGACAAAAAATCACGTCGAAAGGCATGTAAGATGCCATGTATGCTACCAAGTATAATATTTATGTTAGATAATTTTTACATATCAAATAGCATGTGTGTTTTTATCACAAATTTGTGATGTAACTATGTCGCAATTTACTAACAAATTGCCACCACGTAGTGGCTAAAGCTTCGTTGATATAATTTAATCTATCACAACCATGTTTTGTGATAGTATTTTACGATCCATTTTTGTAGTACTGAATGTAGCTATTTGCTTTACATATCTATTGATATCCTCTAAATCTTTATGATAATATTTGTTGGCAAAGTTTATGTTAAATTAAGGGAGTCTTGTGATACATCAGTAATATATAATTATCTGGTGCATAAACAGTTACTTATCCTTAATCACAATTATAATTGATATTCAGGAATAAAATAATTGGTCTTGTGTGGTTTGGAATGTTGTATTACAATTAGTGTTATTATTTATGCACTATGTAATTGCTTCATATTTTCTAGGTACGTGGCTACTTGAACAAGAGAAATTATAACATAATATTCTTTTGGCTTCTTGTGTCCACTTCTATTTTTTAAATTTAATAAACTTGTTTAATTCTTTAGGTTAGGTACTACATGTGGGTTGGTGATAATTTGTTACACGTTCTATTATATGCCTTCTGCTTCGTTCGATTGATACAAAGTTTAAAGGCATTCAAATGGCAAAGTGTAGGTAGTGAAAGCATGGATTAAGGCTGTACACTAACATTATGGCCAATCATTAGAGTTATGTTGAATTATCATAGGACAAGGTAAAAGATGCAAGGCAAATGGTGAATTGTGTTGTAGTTAGTTATCATAGTTGAACTATGTTGTTTTTATAATGGTGCTATTGAATTAATCTTAGTTTAGTTAGTGAACATAGTTAAACTATGTGGTGGGTAGAGACACTTTGTTGCAATGGGGTTTAAAAACTAATTATTTTTCTACGTTGAATGTTGCAACTGTAGTTTATGATTGAAAAAAATTAGAATAAATGTTGAAAGAATTAATATTTGTGATAAAAGTTGATATTCAGTAATACTTAAAAATAAAAATAAAAATCAAGAATTCACTACATAAATTATTTAAACTTTCAATAAATAAAAAAAATCATATTCTTGACATATTAAAGTTAGTACTTATTTATTTATTTATTTTTTTTCAAGAACGCCTTATGAAAAACTCTATTAATAGTAGGGTTGCACATTTTTTCACGGGGTCCTGTTTCTCCACTCCCCCATCCCCATTTTTGGGGAAAAATTTTGGAAAAAAGGGGGAAAGAGGGTGGGGATAGGGATGTTTTTCATCCCCAAATTGAAATGGGAAAGGGGATGGGGTATCCCCCCATCCCTATTTTCCTATTTTCTCTAAAAAAAATATTTTTTTAATTTTTTTATTATTTAAAAATTTAATTATATTATATTTATAATAAAATATTGTATTTATTTAAAATTTTTAGTAAAATATATAAATAAAAAAACAAAAAAATGGAAAAATGAGAAAATAAGGAATTGGAAAAATGAGGAAAATGAGAAATTAGGGTTGGGGATGGAGGTACCTCCCCCTAAAAGCCCCATCCCCACTATTTGTCCAAATATGCAACCCTAATCACAAGCTATAATTACAAAAAGTAGTCAATAATTTATGAAAATAACTTGAATGATATTTTGTATTTGCATCTTAATTATTTTTTTCAAACTTAATAAAGCTTACTTATCTAATAATATTTATTTTAGTGAAATAATTTATCAAACAAATATTTGAAGTAAAACACTTAAGTTTTGAATGAAAAAAGTAAAACAAATAGATTGTTATTGAAATAAGCCATTTGTAAATTACAAATTTGTTGATATGTACGTTACTAAGGAGTTACAAGTGATGGGTATATGATACAAATTTGATTATGGGCGGTTACTAATTTTTTTTCTTAACTTGGAAGAAAGAAACATAAATAAGCATGGAAAACAATATTTAGGTAAGCATATATAGTGTATTACGATTAAGATTATTTTATATTAAAAGTAAAATAAAATATTAGTATTACACTATATGCCTATAACATCCCCAAATTCGGGGTATTATCGGTAGGTAATAGGTCTGCGCCATCACCTTAAGCCTTACACAACCTATTATATATGTACTTTCAATTAGACTTATATCAATTTTATATAACTCAGGGAATCATATCGCCACTGCTAACATATATATCATCTCAAATGATGTAATAAATCTCAAAATAACACTGACTGTACATTTGTCAATCTATATATATGCTATCTCAAACCCCATCAACATATATTACATAACATATAAAATACAAAATAAAACTACTGCTCTCTATGTGAGATAGACCCGACACAGTGGTAACTGCGATTAATGACCTCTCCTCCAACTCGTATCTTTAGGTTGCTATATCAACTCACCTAACTCAAGATCCTATAAAACTAAAAAGGGGGGGGGGGGGGTGAGTCTTACTTGACTCAGTGAGTGGAAGCTACACATTGCATCATGTCTTATATATATATATATATATATATCCATATCTTATCATTACGAGCATATTCATAGGAAATATCTATGTATATAACAAACCCATGCATTTGAAGGAAAACATTCCTCATAGTCGCATCTAGCAATCAATACACATTATTCATAGTATATCAGTGTTTAAGGGCATTACGCATCGCCGCCTCCTTAAATACCAAACGAATCCACCAGTGACTTGGAGTGCTACGCATCACCATCCCTCCAGACACTAAGTAATACCAGTGATCAAAGGTATTACGTTCCGCCGTCCCTCTAATACATGGAAATAACCTGCAGGTATCCTTAGGGCATTACGTTCCGCCATCTTCCAAGTCATAATTCAATCATCAAGAGCTTTACTTATTGCAATCCCACTGATTCCAAATCTCAACCACAATACACAAAACATTCACAAGGTCAAGATATTCAATCATTTTCATTTCATATGACAACACAATCTATATATATATATATATATATATTCGATCTACTATGCATAGGCCACCTTCAGTTGTACTACATTATTATCCTTTCTGTAATTAAATTATACTGTAAATAAATTACAACATATTAATATCATTATCAAACAATCATCTTAGCATAATTTGAAGACATTAATCTATCTGTTTCATATTCATTATTAGTACTAACTTCATATGCACTCTCAATGTTAAGTTCATATACATACATGTATATATACATGCATATATACATACATATATACATAAATATATATATGTAAACAAACACCCACTCACTAGTGTCGGCTATAGTGAACTCGATTTATCACGGAGTCATCGAATGATCGGTCTAACGATCTACAATATATATATATATATATTACTATGTTAGATTCTTTCATGGTAATTAAATAAATATATAATTATATTATGCATGTAACCTGCTCCTCCCACAAGATTGGACTAATTATACACATTTCGGACTTTCGCATAGTGTTCACTGCGCATCAAAAAATTCAACCTCGCGATGTATTACAGGTAAGTTATTTTAGCATAAGTTTCTCAAAACACATTTTACTATGTGTCTAGTTTCTACCGCTTCTCACAAATTCACATTTTGAGTCCCAACACTCAAGTTACAATCGAATTTCACCACACCACTTAGTGTAGTCGACAGTAAACTGTCGACAATACAACTCGGTTCCTACTAAAACTAGGATTGCATCACTCAGTACCTTGACCTGGTTTTTAGTTATGTCGTGCCCCTATGTGTCTAGTTTCTGTAATATTTTATGGTTTATCAATTCGAGGCCTAGAACTCAAGTAATCCCCAGTTTACCGAACCTTGCACAAAATCTATTGTGGCAGACGCTCATGCATTTCGTTTACACTCCTGCTCGCTCGGTACTTCGCTCAAGTACGCTACCCCATATATGTCTTATAACACTCATATACTACAATTTTATCAATTCAAAGTACACCTTTCATGAACACACAACTACGATCTACTAGTGTCACAAGTTTGTATTTTGATTTTTTCGGCAACACTACACAATTCATATTTACGCTTTCAAACTTATCAGCATCATTTCGTACATTGAATTTTCACAACATAACCACCATTCCCACATAGCAACATACTACTGCAATTTAATTTATACACATTCAACCATTTCGACAATATCAATTTACACATAAGATATCATGAATTCACACACAATAGTAATGCACATCATCTTTCACACATTTATATTCATCAAATCATCATTTCAACACCATTTAACTTACCTTTACTTGCTGTGTTTAACCTTTACCTCACTGTTTTACTAGGTCTCAATTCAGCCCAAGCTTCATTCCTTCTCATTACATCAACTCAGCCATTCCTTCCCAGATTTTGTTACTTCTCTTCTTCTCCTTTGCTATCCATGTAATTCAACCAAAAACACATGTTCAATCAGCCATCATCCTCTCCAATTCCTTCTTAGTTTGCTTCCCATCTGTTGCTTCTCCTTCTTCTTGCTTAAATTTGGCCAACACAACCCTCTCTTTAGTTTTTTTCTTCATACATAGCTATTGAAATTCTCAGCCTTCCTTGCTAATTTCTTCTTCTCCTTCAATTGCTCCTTAACTACTTTGGTCTCTTTGTTCTACCTTCGCCCAAGATCACTTTGGCCATTATTTTTCTTACAATCGGCCATGTCTCCCCCTTAATGCATGACCCCTCTTATACGCTCTCGGTTTCTCTCAAGCTTTCTCTCTTAATTTTACTTTTGGCTAAGATAGGATTTTGCACAAATGAACCAAGAAATGAAATGATATTATATATATAGTTATGGGTTCTATTTAGGTATATAAGTATGCATAGCAAAATAAAATGAAATCATATGGCTTCCTTTGCAAAATGTGGTGAAAGTGACTGATAAGCATTTATTTCATAGTGCATGGATTTTGTTTACATATATATAGCTTATACAATACATGCATTATATATATTTATATATACATATTGGCATTAGTCTAGGTAGCTTATATGGTACAAGCATTATATGTATATGCATTAGTTTAACTATTATACATATATGCCATACAAATACTATATATATCCATACGTATTAGCATTACTTTAAGTATCATGTATCTATATGGTATATACACTATATATATTGGCACAAGTTTGATTAATTTGTATATACATGATACAATCACCATATATATATGTATAATTTTACTACTTGTAGTATTACCCATATGTACCACTTTTATAAACTTGTATTATGTATTATTAGTATGTCTAATTATGTGGTCATGATAATTCTCCCCCCTTTAAAATGATATGTCCTCGAATTGAATTTAACCAAGGATATAAAATGTACCTTCATTAGTAAATAACTGGGGAAACTATCTCCGCATAACTTCCTTAGATTCCTAAGTAGTCTCTTGATCTTTGTAATGCTGTCATATCACTTTAACTAAAGGAATCTGTCTAGAGCGAAGTTTCCTAACCTCTCTGCCAACTATTACCATTGGTTGCTTTATATAAGATAGGTCCAGTCCAATCTCAACCGTCTGTAGATTTAATATATATGACTTATCATGCACATACTTTCTAAGCATAGAAATATGAAATATAAGGTGGATTTTATCCATGCTCGAAGGAAGTGCAAGCTCATATGCTCAGTTTCCTACCTTTTTGAGAATTTAGAATGAGCCAATATACCTCGAACTCAATTTTTCTTTCTTGCCAAACGTCATTACTCCTTTAGATGAAAAAACCTTTAGAAACACATCATCCTATATAGAGAACTTTAAATCCCATCTCCGATGGTCTGCATAAAATTTCTTTCGATCCTATGTTGTCTTCATTCTTTCTCTGATTAGTTTAACCTTCTCCACAGAATCTTGTATTAGATTAGGTCTTAGCAACTTATGCTTACCAACCTTAAACCATCCCAATGAAGATCTACATTTTCTACTATATAGGGTTTCAAATAGAGCCATCTGAATACTTACCTGATAGTTGTTATTATATGCAAATTCAATTAACGGCAAGTACATGTCCCAACTGCCCTCGAAATCAAGTACACAGGCTCTTAACATATCTTTCAATGTCTGAATGGTATGCTCAGACTGACCGTCAATCTAAGAGTGAAAGGTTATACTAAACTATAACTGTGTATCTAAAGCCTTTTGGAATGATTGCTAGAATTTAGATGTGAACTGAGTACCTCTATCTGAGACAATCTAGATAGGAATACCATAAAGTGATACAATCTCATCTAAATAGATTCTGACATACTGAGCTGCAGAGTAAGTAGTCTTTATTGGGAGAATATGTGTGGATTTAATCAACCGATCAGTAATTACCCAAATAGAGTCATAACCTTTAGGAGTTCACTGAAGTTTAGTTACAAAATCCATAGTAATATGATCCCACTTCTACTTAAGAACCTTTAAACTCTGCAGTGTCTCTGCTAGTTTCTAGTGCTTGGCTTTAACTTGCTAACAAGTAAGACATCGTGATATATACTCTACAATATCTCTCTTCATCCCTTTCCACCAATATAAATCCCTCAAATCATGATACATCTTGGTGATACCAGGATGCATCACATATGATAAAGCATGAGCTTTCTCTAATAATAAGTGTTTTAATTTCGGTACTGAAGGCACTACTATCATGTCCTGTCTTCGGAGAAGGCCTTCACTATCAACATAATATTCTACCTCTGTATCTTGCCTTATACAACTCTTTATCAGCTGCACTCTAGAATTCATCTCCTGAACTGCACGAATCTCATCAATAAGAACAGACCTCACCTGAATTTGTACCATCAACGAGCTTTGGTCTGTAATCTGAAATAACATCTCATCTCTAAAACAATCATGCAAGTCCTTCACCTTCAGATGCTTACATACTACTAAATGTGATAAACTCCCCATCGATTTCTTACTTAAGGCATTTGCTACTATATTTGCCTTACCAAGATGGTACTGTATGGTTAAATCATAATCTTTTAGAAGCTCAACCCATCTCCTCTGCCTTAAGTTAAGTTCCCTCTGACTCAAGATATATTTAAGGCTCTTATGATCTGTATATATATATCAAAGGTCTCACCATACAAATAGTGCCTCAATATCTTAAGTGCAAAGATCACTGTCGCCATCTTCAAATCATGAGTAGGGTAATTTTGCTCATAAAGACACAGCTGCCATGATGTACACAACCTAGGACAACTCTAGATGCATCACAATACACTATATGTGCTCCGGTATATTCATTCATCTGTGTTTGGGGGTCATAATATCTTGCTAGAGGTTACTTATGATCATTAAAATTTTTGGTAACAAAGAAATATGAAAGAGTTTGTATCTATCTATATCCAGCTTACAATAAACCTAAAGGGTTACACACATTAGTCGGTTACTTGATGATGATGGTAATTGCTATTATATAATAATTATTATTAAGTTAATGATATTGTTCTGATACTTTGATTGGATATCAATTTAATTCTTTATTGTAAATAATAAATTTTTGGCTAAAGTGGAGGGCAGTTGTAAAACCTCAGGTTATAGGACTAGTGGTAAACTAGTACGGCTGTGTGACATATTATTGACTGTGGATAATCACCTATGTGATTCATCACGTTTAGTCACATTCAGTAATACGTTCACCAATGTTTTACCCATGTTTACGCTTTTTTGACTCGAGACTCGTCATCCAACTATTAACATCCAATATTAATCCTTGGTAGCATCAAACATTCGAATCATGCAATTTTATATTCCCATATGACATTACCTACTCAGGGAACTGATTCGGATGTATTTAAATCATAGACTCTGTACTCATATCTACAACTTTTTACAAATAGAGTCTTGACATCATAATACATCACATGATCTCATTCTATATTTTATATAAAATATAAATTAGCAACTGATTATGCAAAATGATATAAAAGCCATTTTATTAATCGTAAACTAATTTATAATTAATTACAAAATTATATACATAAGGAATGATATTCCTAAACCATATGACACGATTAATTTTATGACATATTTTCTACAAATGACACAATTCCTTAAATGCTTGGGCTCTATTGGAGCTAATATTAAATGAAGCACAATACTTCTAATTGCATCAATTGTTGGCTTCAATATTTGATAACCATCTTGCACACATAAGTTTAATAAATGGCAAGCACACCTATTCTGAATTTTTTTTTCTTCTAAGCATGGGTTTACCGCATCTTTAAGAAAAGGAATTGCAATTGTGTTATTTGATGCATTATTGAATGAAATACAAATAATTTTATCTACAATCTTAAACTCTCGTGTAATACTCTTAAAAACTTTCACAATAACCCTTGCGTTGTGTGAAAATTCAAAAGGTCTAAATCCTATCATTCTTTTATTTAATTGTCATTTTTTGTCAATCCAATAGCAAGTAACACAAATATAATACAAATCATTGACACATATTCAATTGTCAAAAGTCAATGAAAATGTACAGTTGTTTGATTCAAAAATGACAATTAAAGTTTGTTTGATCTCATCAAATTTTTTAAGTGTAGTGTTCGTTGTCCTAAGTATTTTCTTAAAAGCAGTTTGATATTATTGCATCATTTCAACGAAATGTGGGGATTCACATTGTGTAAATGGTTGATCATTTACGATCAACCATTGACAGACCGTGTCTCTCGACACGGTAGGGTCAAAGCAAAATTACTACTTAATACTCTACTAGTTGTTTTGAATTGTATTTGCTTTTACAAATTTTCTAAGTGTCTTGAATGTTTTTTTTTATCTATGTGTCCCTTAAGAATACCTAACTCATCCCTCTTTTTTGTGCACATACATCACACCACAAAGTTTACTTCTTACTTTATCAAGCTCAATGTTTTTTTTTTTTTTCAAAAACTTGTTACATTTCATACCTAAATTGTCTACTTTGGTTATTACCAGCTATTGTAGCTTTTGTTGAATTTATTATAATATGAGGTTGTTCTTTTGGAATATTTTGGTATTGTTTAAAAGAGGGTATTGGTTTATCTACGTCATAAGAATATTCATGTGATATTTGTGACGAATGATGTGTCATTTTTATTTAATTGTTTAACAATTAATTTTAATTAAATTTTATATTATATATTCTAACTTCCTAGGCAAAAATAATTAAATTCAACAATAATAAAATATAATATAAATAATTCCAATTAAATTAAAGTAAAATAAATAACAATCAAAATAACTAAAAACAATAATTAATTAATAACTAACAAAATTTATTTAAAATTAATAACTAACAACAATGATAAATAAATAAACAACTAACAAAATTTATTTAAAATTAATAACTAACAATAATAATAAACAAGTAAACAACTAACAAAATTTAAAATAACTAACAAAAATTATTTAAAATTAATAACTAACAACAATAATAAACAACTAATAAAATTTAGCAATTAATGACTAAAATTTTACAATTAATTAAATACTAACTCTAATTTTTATATTGATAACAAAATTAAATTACTAAACTCATTAATTTTAAAATTATTAACTAAAATAAATAAATAAATTATTTTCTAACTAAAATTTAAAAATTAAATAGTGACAAAAATTTAAAAAATTGCAACAAATTAAATACTAATTAAAAATTTAAAATTATTAATTAAACTAAATACCAACTAAAATAACTAAATTAAATACTAATTGAAAGTGGGAGTAAATATTTAAGATTTAGAAGGAAAAGAATTGATTGATTATAAATATTGTGTTGAGACGAAGAAAATTAAGTTGAGAGATATTGAGTAAGTGAAAGAAATAAATTGAAAAAAGAAAATAGATGATAATTTATGGAGAAAAAAATTAAAAAATATAGAAATTTTTTTTTTTTGCAATGTTACTTGCAAACTTGTAGAGCTTCCTTGCAAATATTTTTTAAATTTTTTTATATGCTGGACTAGTCGGGCTGAACCGATAGTTTGGGCTGCCGATTCTAAATTAATAGAACTGATACTGCCTGACTATTTAGGCCCGAAACTTGCTCGACTAGGAGGAGCAATTCCACAGGTCGGTTCGAGCCCGGGTTTTGACAAGTCAGGTTGGTCCGATTCATGAGCCAACCTGACTTGTTAGACATTATAATTGGCTGCCACCAAGTCTGCATTATTTGTAATAAACAATGTAGACCAATGCAAAGCTAACCCATGCCCACCCATGAGTCAGCACATGTTTATTTATTTTTATTTTTTAATGAATTAAATAAAAAATATATAAATATAATAATGTAAAATATTTGATTTGAATTATTTTAATAATTATAGTCAATATTTTATGCTCTAATATGAAATTTGTTACCCAAAATTATTTATTTATTATATATAATATATTATAAACTCTTTTATTATTATATATCATTAACATAATTTTAAAATTTTAAATATTATATAGTTCTGTACGTTAATGTATTAAACACGTATTAACTTATAATACAATACAATATGTGTTACATCAAATATAATACAAAATTTAATTTAATCCATTTCAATCTAATTCAGTTTAGTCTTGTTTATTTAAAATAATACAATTCAATACTTGCTATCAAACAAGTCCTTAAAATATATAAACCATAAGCATACACACAAATTCGATAGAGTCTTCTTTATTTCCATGTGTTTTTTTCATTGTAAAAGTTAAATGGTGTTTAAACGTGTTAAGCCCTAGAGCAAAGCCGCCACCAAAGCATGCATTAGCAATTAATTAACAAGATTTCAGTATGATTCTAACCATTAAATATCAAGCAACCAAAGAAACAATCCCTTCCAATTTCCAAGAAATAAGGTGTCATGTAAAAGAAAAATGAACGTAATTAAAGTATTTAAATTTTAAAATGTTTTTATTGGATTTATAAGTTTTTTTTTTCAAATATTCGAACTTGCAGGCCGGGCCCGAACTGCCTTACAGGACGGACCTCGGCTATTTTGCTAACCTTATCCATTAGACAATGAGATAACTAATCAAAAAGTCGAAGCAAATAATTTTTAATTCTTGAAAGCTTAAAAACGACTAGAGGTCTACGAAGCTTCAAATGACTAGAGGTGCGTCAGTGTGTGAACTGAATCTGTCATCACCAGTAAATAATACAAGTCTTGTTTATGATTATTATTCTTGCTTCTAAGAAGCCACCAACTTTGAAAATGCATTATACGAAGATCCACAATTATTCCAAGCCGCCTTAGCCATCGCTTTTATCTCCAAACTTGTTTCTCTCAACACTTTTAATTTCTCCTCGTCAGCTTCCATCAATTTGCTCACCATCTTTTCCACTTTTTCTGAGCTCACCATTTTTTGACCATTGCATGATATTATTATAGGAATTGCCAGCTTCGTTTCTTGGACTAAAACTACACTATTAATCAACTATTCAGCATATAAAGGCCAAGCTATCATCGGCACACCATATGTCACAGCTTCAATCACCAAGTTCTAACCGCAATGTGTCACGAAACCACCCACTGATTCATGACTCAAAATAGCAGACTGAGGTGCCCAACACTTCGTCACCAGTCCTTTTCCTTTTGTTACTAGTCCTTTTTCTTTTGTTCTTTCCATGAATCCTTTTGGTAGTATAAACTCTAGGTTAGGCTCGCTGCTATTTGAATTTGATGGTTTCTTTACAACCCACAAGAATCTTTGCTTGCTCTTTACAAATCAAGAGATATGATAGGAAAATGAAAAACAAATTAAAATATGTAAAGATTTATGTATAAAAGAAAACAAAAAAAAAATACGCAGATATATCATATATATATGTGTGTGTGTGTGTGTGTTTACCTTTCCAATCCAATAACAATCTCCTTGAGCTGTGCAGCAGAGAAAGTATGTGTAACCTTACTGCCAAAGCACAAAAACACAACGCTTTTATTGGGCTATGAATCTAACCATGATAAACAATCTGAATCCATAGATATATAATCCAAAGAATTGTGCTATTTGTAACACAAGCGCCATTTAAAATAGCGTTAATTGCTTGAGGCTCAAGAGAGTCAAAAGTGTTTATTATTATACCACTTGATGATTTTGTTAATGATTTAATGGGTGGCATTCCATGAATGAATAAAAGAGAACTAGGAACTTCTTTAAAGCTTGAGGTGGTTTTGTTATGTAAAGTTGGTAAGTAGAGAATGGCTACAAGGGCAGAAGCTGAAGAAGTGAAATAAAAATAAGTTAGAAGCTACTGCTGATCTAACAATTGACGAATCCACTTCATCTTCTTTGTCTTTCACCATGTCAGCATTTTGTGGATCAATTCTAACATCCCTCTTAAACTCAACATTCTGAGAAGAACTTCGAGTTTGTTTCGGAATCCAGCAAACTTTTAGTATGCAAAAACTTTAGTCAGAGTGTCTGCAACTTGATTTTCAAGTAGTATATATCTAATTTCCAATTTTCCAACAGCCACTTTGTCTATAACAAAATGCAAATATATTTCTATATGTTTTGTCCTTGCGTGGAAGACAAGATTTGTTGCAATAGTTGCAGCACTCAAGCTGTCAATCCAGACTATTGGTGCATTTGTTGAAATGAATTTGCAGTTCATTCAGGATTGATTTTATCCAAGTTAGCTCTGCACAAGTGTGTGCCAATGCCCTATATTCAGATTCAGTACTGGATCTGGCTACCACATGCTATTTCTTAGAGCTCCAAGACACCAAGTTGTTTCCAAAATAAATGCAATAGCGACTCATAGATTTTCTATCGTCAGGGTCACATCCCTAGTCTGCATCATAGAATCTAACTAAGTCCAGGTTTGTGTTCTTGTTAAATTCAAGCCTATAGTTGAATGTTCCTTTGATATACCTCAATACTCTTTTACATGCTACCCAATGTGACATCTTTGGATTGGCCACATATTGACTTAGTTTATTCACTGCAAAGCAGAGATTAGGAATACTTCTATAGAGTGTTTGATTAGGTAATAAGGACCCTTCATCCTTTGTCAATTTGGTTCCTATGCTGAGAGGAATATCTATCACTTTGTATGATTCCAGTTTAGCTTTCTTAATTAAGTCCCAAACATACTTAGTTTGTGAAATAAAGATTGATTTGTCAGTTCTTGATACTTTTATTCCTAGAAAGAAATGCAAGTCCCCCAAATCCTTTAATGCAAAATTCTGATTAAGCTTCCTGATCACCTCCTTTATCAATTATTTGTTGCTTCTTGTTACCACTATGTCATTTACATAGATGAGCAAAATGGTGAATTCAGTCTTTTCCTTCTTAAAGAACAATGAAGTATCTGATTTTGAATTAGTGAAATTCCAGTCAATTAGTGCTTTTCTCAGTTTCTCAAACCATGTTTTGGGTGCTTGATTTAATCCATATAAAGCTTTATTGAGTTTGTATACATGTCAAGGCTTTATAGGTCTTCCAGCCCTTGAGGTTGCACCATGTAGACTGTTTTAGTAAGCTCTCCATTTAGGAAAGCGTTATTGACATCCACTTGTATTAGTTCCCAATTGTAACATACTACCAAACTCAGAATGATCCTTATAGTTGAAACCTTGATCATTGGACTATAGGTTTCATTGAAATCAATTCTAGCTATTTGTTGAAACCTCTTTGCCATAAGTTTGGCCTTTAATCTCAACACACTTTCATCAGCCTTCTCTTTCACCTTATATACCCATTTGTTGTCTACAAGTTTGAATTCTGGTTTAATAGAACAAGAGTCCATATTTTGTTTTTCATCAAAGCATTATAATATTCTAACATATCTTTCTTATAGTTAGGATCATTTAGGGTCGTTGCTGTGTTTTCAGGAATGGTGATATGTTCTTGGGTAAGGTAAGTTTTTTGTTTGAAGATTCTTGACTTCCTCAAGTGATCACAGAGTGTAAAGGCATTTTTTGTTTGGGCATAGTGTTTGCCAGCAAGGTTTCTTATGTTTGATTTTCAACATGCTAATTCATGTGTTTGGCTGGTTGTTGTGTTTAGGAAGATTTCAACTGAATCTAGGATCAGATCATGTTGTGAATGTGAAAATGTTTGTTGTGTACTTGTAGAATTAACATGAGAAGAAGAGTGAATACCTGCTATTGTTTCATGAGTGGGGCTGAATGCTTCTCCATAAGTTGTTGCTTCTAACTATGTGTAGGGTGTTAGAATTCTTATTTTATTAATGTGGTATTTTCTGTAATGGTTTTGGATTCTTTACCTATGTAGTTCAAATCATTTTTAAATGGAAATGAGCTTTCATTGAACCTTACATCTCTGGCTATGTATATTCTGCCAATATGGTGCATGCAAAGGTAACCTTTATGGAATGCACTTATGCCTAGTAGCACACATTTAGATGTATGAAAATCTAATTTATGTCTATTGTAAGGCCTTAAGAAAAGGTAGTACTCACAGCCAAAGGTTCTGATCATGGTGATGTTTGGTTTTCTATTGTATAGCCTTTCAAATTGACTTTGAATTTGCATATTTTCTAAGGTTAGACTATTGATCAAATGTATAGCTGTGTTAAAGGATTCTTACTAATATTTCAATGGCATACCAGCTTATGCAAGCATGCTAACCCTACCTATATTATATGTCTGTGTTTTCTTTTTAATTTTCCATTTTGGTTGTGTGTATATGGACATGAGTATCTCAGTTGCATTTCTTCTTATTTCAGGTAAGGTTCAAAAGGCTTGTATTCCCTACCTATATCACATTGAAACATCTTGATAGTTTTATAAAAAAAAACTTCTCTACTTGTGCTTTAAATGTGACAAAGATAGAGAATGCTTCTGATTTTCTTGCCAAAGGGTATATCCAGGTACAGCTTATATAGTCATCAATAGATAGAATATAGTATTTAAAGGCCTGATTTGAGGTTAAAAGAGCACACTCCCAAAGATCTGAGTGGATGAGTTCTAGTGTTGTTTTAGTTTTTATTGTCACGCCTCGACCTTAGGGTTTGCCTGTGGCAATCGCCATAGATTTTCATGATACACCTTTTATATCCAAAATGTACCACAAGAGCTTGTAAAGATATTAAATCAATTATCCAAAAACTTGAAAACAGTTTATAATTTGAATTCTCATCCATGGGATTATCAACATCAAAAAATTGATTTCTGTGATCAATTCATCTACAACATGCATAATTAATAAAATTATCAATTTAAAACATTACATATGGGTTTAACAAAATAATAAGTTTTATAATTTCTCCCTCATGATCCAAAATAAAATAAATTCAAAATAATTAATATTCCTAGGAAAACATATATCCATTTAAAATACATATCTAGTGGATCTGAACTATAGTTTTGAGTCAAGATAAAAAATACCTACCAAGAGCGTCGTGTGCTCTCAATTGCTATCACAAGCCCAGTTAAGACTAAAGTACCTAACCTGAAAACTGTAATTATGAGGAGTGAGTATACAGTAAACATATACAGACATAGATATACACACATGCATACAAATTCTAAATCATAATATTGAGACTTCATTATTAATATGCTCAAAGTATATATATATTCATTTTTATGTACAACCAATAACTGTAATAATGTAAAGATGGTTTGAATTCATTTTAAACAATCAAACTAGGCTGGCCATATTTTTTCGACTGTTATCTTGGCTGAGGTAACGTCAAAATCCATCAGTGAGTCTGTTATGCATAAATCCATATGTAATGCATTTTATAAAATCGTAAATTATTTGTCATACTTTACAAAACCATTTATTTTCTTGTAAAATAAGCACATTTAAAAACATTTAGCCCGTCTTACTGAAGTTGGTATGTGTAGTCACTTGGTGATACAGTGACTGTCCTCGTCATATTCGTCAAATTCTCGAGATTTCTATCAAGCTGCCAAGACTTTCCATAGGGTCTCTATATCAACACACATATGATCGACACACAGTGAGCTTACCATGACTTAACCTCCCTTATACAACCCCACTGCTACCCACTCACCTATACAGTCTCTTATAGGTTTGTCTATAGGTTACTTCCCTATATATACAGTAAATAAGTAGGCACAAAGACCATGCAACTGGCTTACTGGCCATAACACAATATTTGGTTTTACCGGCCTCATCACCAAAACATATATGCATTAAAACAATTTATTTTCCAATAATGATAACATAAATATAACAGGCCTCCTTGGCAGTTCAGCATGTATATCTGAATAGTTTCAAAACCATATACCAATTAATCAACACATCCCAATATCAATTATTAATCACATAAATGCATTTCATTTCTTATTTCATTTCAACAATAGAAAACACTTATTTACAGAAAAGTAATACATATAAATATCACATGCATTCTATTTATATAAATATGTATGTATAAATCTATTCACGACAAAATGGAGGGTATCCACTCCCACTACATTTCCTCACGCCTACTCGATACTTCATTTCAGTTCTCGGAACCTAATATAACTTGTATATATACATATTAAATTTCACGATTCTAATTAATTTAATCACAATGCATTAAATGCGTGATTCGTGGAAAATATGTTTAAATGTTCGTAGTTAACACACAACACTTCTCGAGGCTAAACTAACAGGCCATTTATCCGATTTTTAGCAAATGAAATCCCATGACCATATTTATTCCAAAATTTTTCACATTTTCGTTTGTAACGAAATGTATACATTTCATATTCCATATTTTCATTTTTAAATGAAATATTCCAATTCCGAATAATTATTTGATAGATATATAATGTCTATATACTTCAAATTATACCATTTTATTTCATAAAGTTAGACTTCCTACACAAATGAATGTAAATTCTTTGGGTGAACAGTAACTTTAGATTTCTAATAAGTTCAAAATCATGAAAATTGTATCTAAAATGAGTTAATAGACTCACCTTTAGTTTGTAGAAGTATGTAGGAGCCTCATATTATCATTTGAATGCAATATCAAAAATTTTTCTTTAAACTCTAATTTTTGTTCTTGTTTTTTCTTGCCGTTCTTAGCCTAAATGTGACACCAATTTATGGAGAATGAGAAGAAGAATCATATGGGCTTTGGATTTAACAGAAAGTCCAAGAGTTTTGCTTGGTTTCGCAAGGAAATCTGAGAGAGAAAGTGAGAGAAACTGATTCCCCCTTCTAAGGTATTTATATTATAAGCGAAAAGACCAATTTGCCAATCAAATTTCACCCAGATTAGCGTTATGTATCGATACTTTAAGACTAGGTATCGGTACTTTTGGACTGGGTATCGATACCTTTAGTTCAAGTATCGATCATTTCCTTAAGAATTCGATTTTGGAACTTTCATTGACCTCAAGTATCGGTATAATAGCCTTCATATATCGATCCTTCTCTTTTCAATGTATCAATACCATTGTTAAAAGTATCGATCTGGTTCAACCTGTAATTAATTTCAAACTCTCTGTCTTGCCACGGATCAGTACCCTTGATGAAGGTATCGATCTGGTCCATCTCGTAATTATTTTTAAACTCTCTGACTTGCATGGTATCGATACCTTTCATCGATGGTATCGACCCCTTCATCAAGTATCAAACTTTAACCTTAGTGTATCGATACATTGTTTAAAATATATTGATACTTCCATTCCAAATATCGATCTCTTTATAATTAGAATGAATTTTGACATTTCGTTTTCATTCCGTAGCACTACGTTCGTTTACTTTTTGGGGGCTACGCCCCTGATCTCCAGCAAGAGTACTGCCACTTGACCTCGCTTACTAACTGGCTAGTGAGATTACCGAATGCGTCAACGTAGGATATTAATCGAAAACTAAATATACGCTAAGTCTAACTTATTAAATTCATTTAATCTTCATACAATGAGTTAGCATAAGTCACCTAAGTCTCGATTGTGTGTCAACTACCCGTATATACATGCAAATGCAAACATGAATGTTGTTAATTGACCATGCCATCCTTATGTTTAAAATATAGGGTTTACATTTATTTTAAAACTTTTATAGTTAGTCTTATGTGCTTTACCAAGTTAGCATGCATTGCAAAATTCTTGATTGATTTTTCCATTGATTCTAGTGACATTACAGGTTGACAAGGTGTTTCTAAACTCTTACAAGTGGATGCTCCAGCCTTCTGTGCTAGGTATTAACATCATTTTTATTACTCAGTTTTTCATCACTTGGAGAAAGATTGTTTGACAAACTCAAAAGGACTGACATCATTGACTCAGGTTTCTTGATTTCAACTCTTCCTAGACTCGATCCTAAAATTTTATTTGATGAAGACCCTTGTGCAAGGTGTGAAGATATTAGCCTGTAGAGACCATTATCAGCCACTCCTTGTAGCAAAATTATCCCCAATTCTTTGTCCTTAACATTGCATACATTTCCACAAAATACAACTACATTATTATCTTGTATAAGCTTTGAAATACTAATTAAATTTTTGGTGATTCCTGGAATGTATAACAAATGTTTTAGATGCAAGTGCTTGGTTGTGTGAAAAATGTGGTATCCAATGTGTGAAATTCTGAGTTTAGCACCATTACCTATAGCCAGTTGCTCAGATCCTTTGTATTTAGTTACCATGCTCAAATTGTTCAAGTTGTTGGTTAGGTGATTGGTGGCTACACTATTAAGATACTAAGAAGGATCTGCAGGGTTTTCTAATGCAGTAATGAAGGCATTTTATGTTCAGGTTTTGCACTTGCTTGTAGTGAATACTCTCTATTGAACCTGTGCCAGCAGCTTACTGCAACATGTCCAATCTTGTTACAAATCTGACATGTTGGTTTGTTGGCCTTGTTACCTCCTTTGCCTCTTCCTTTACCTTGAAACCCTTGAAGATTTTTGTTATACTGAATGTTAAGGTGCGAACTTTGTTGGCTTTGGAATGCAGCTCTGTCATTAGCATTCTAGCTTCTTTTCTAAAAATTGCTAGTTTGAGTATAGTTTGCCGAGAAGATTTGATGCTGATTTAATCCAGTTTGTGAGAGGTTTCTTTCAATTCTATATTTAAAACTTAAAACATGGCATAAACATCATGAAGAGTCTGTTTTTCTACTCTTGAAGTTATGTTGACCACTACTAAATCATATTCAAAACCAAGGCCTTCCATGAGAAACAAGATAAATTCATCATTTGAGACCATATTTCTAACAGCTTTTAAGTTTTCCACCAACGATTTCATTTGTGGAAATAATCATTCATGCTCAAGGTGTTTTTTCTTGCTTTGAATTTGTGACCTGAGTTGTATAGATCTTACTGTTGTTTAGGTAGAAAATAGTTTTTTCAGAGTCATCCAAAGTTCCCTTGATGTGTTGCATTAAATAGTCGATGTAAAGATGCTTTCAGTCATGAAGGATAACAACCAACTCATAAGCATCTGATCTTGTTTCATCCAAATTTGAAAATCTAGATATTCAGTAGTTATGATAGCTTGATTATGATCTACTACAACATTCATCCTTCTCGGAATGTTTTGTGACTCATTTATGAAGCTTTCCAGTGCATTTGCTCAGATGCATGGAAGAAGTTGTGATTTCTATAGCAAATAATTTATGTTTATGAGTTTAATGGGTGTGGCAAAGGTGAACAAATTTGTGTTTGATGTAGATGATGTTTGCAATGTGTTTTAGAAGGTAATGCTTTGGTTACTATGTGCCATTTCTGTATTTTAGCTATGATACCAAGTCAAAGGATTGCTTAAAGAAGAGAATGAGAATTTAGAGCAACGAAAGATGAAAAAAGTTTTCTCTATTCATTGAATTCTCTACTAAGGATGTGCAGATATGTATATTATAGGGAAAGGTTGCTTTTCCTTTATGTACAAAACGAATGTTTAGCTAAAAGTCTAAAAAGCATAAACAAAAAAACAAGGTACAAATCTGATAAAATTTTGAATTGCTGCTACACGATCTGATTATTCATAACAGAAAAGGGCATCTTTGTTGTATTTGTTGCTCAAATCTTGTCTCCTCAAGCTCATCTTCTAGCTTGCATAATGTCTTGGCAGCTACTACTGATGTAACAACTGATGAATCCACTTCATCTTCTTTGTCTTTCACCATGTCAACCTTCTATGGATCAATTTCAACAGCTTGCATAACATACTCAAATCTACAACAATAGGAAGTTCACAAGGAAATTGCACGAAATATGCGTTTATAGTGGCAAATCCTAAAAATATGACACCATTCCCATTATTTCTACAAACATAAATAAATAAATAAAATTAAAATTAAAATCATCCTTGAAATAAAATATATATGGACTCTACTAATATATATATCTTCTACCCCTATCTTCTACTTAATATGCGTTTCTTAGCAGAAAATCAAAAAAAAAAGATCATCTATTTTGATTTATGACAATCTTAAATAATTTACATATTTTTCTCAAAAATCTAACAATTTAATCTCCATTTGGCAAATATAACTATGAAATTTTAGGGTAGTTTCTAAACAAATCCAAATGTTTAAACTTTTGATTCTTATTGACTATAAATTTGTTCAAAATAATATTTTGGTTGTTTTATGATATGTTTTTAAATTTATGAACAAATTTAATATATATACAAAATAACTGAATATTTGAATTGAAAATTAGGATTTGTTCTTGATACTTGGATAATACCCAATTATGATGGAACTTTTTGTATTTTTTTTTAACTATGTAGTAAGATAAATGGTTCGAGTATTTAAATATATGGTTAAGTACTTAAATTGGGTACTAAGATAAATGGATCGAATATACATCTAGATATGTTATGAGTATTTGTGCATGTACATTATTGTAGGTCAGTTAATTTGGTATGTAATTGTTAATATATAGGACACTTATCAATGCAATGGGTGATGTGATTGGTCATATATTTAACTAAATTTAGTTGTATTTCTCATTTTTGCATTGTAAAAAAAGCTTAATAATCGTAATTTTTTTTACTAATTGATAGGATAACACCAAATAAGGGTAAAACGGTTTAATATAAAATAACAAATGTCAAATTTCTTTAGTCCAATGTGTCTTATTTATTAAATATAAGGCCAGTGAAGAATAATAGTAATCAATTGTTTGAAAGGGAGAACGAGATATTCAAGCAATCGTGCTTTCAATTATTTCTATATCTTAAAGAAATTAATTTTTTTTTCCCAAAGTGCATTGATGAATATAAGAATTGACCTTAAGTTTTTTTTTTTAGTTATAGATCGGGGTAGGAAGATATTCATAAAAAACGATATAGGGAATTAAACAAAAATGTACTACCAAAAGATATAAAATTACGTTTATTGCATTATGTAATTGTTAATTTTTTTTTAACATTAATCACAACACATCAACAACGTAATAAGCCAAATAATATTATAACATATCAATGCACAAGGTTTCAACCATTGGATATCATGTATTAAAAGAATTTTCGTTATCTATATGTACCTATATATAAATGAAAGAAAAAAAAATAAAAAAATATACAAGTATCAAATAATAATTATAACAAGATTGAATATATTATGTAATGTTATTAAAAAATTATATTCAAAACATGTTAATTAAACATTATCTCAGACTCTTCAGAACCAATTTCTGTTGCAAGAGACACGACCATCTTAAATAAATAATTAATAGACACAATATTAAAATTTTAAAAACATTTTCTTATCAAATTACTCGACCTTAGTGGTGGCTATAAGGCCAGGTTAACCCGCGACCTAACCCGCCCCGAAAAAAATCAAACTTGGCCCGACTCGTTTAAACATTAAATGTGCTAGGCTAATTACAGGTATTATGAGCATATTTACCAGGTCAAAATAAAAAAAAAAAAGAAAAAGAAAAAAGCTTGCAGGTATCATTACTCATTTCCCTTAAACGTTAAACCCCTCCTCTCTCCTGCCTCTTTCCCAAAATTTATATATACCCCATCTTCTAACTAATTTAAATCAATTTTTTATCTCTCCATCTCTTCTCTTCTAATTTATTTCTTCAATTATATTTTCAACTTTTCAATTTATATTCTTACAATCATTATTTAATCAAGTGATTATTTTTGTGGAAGTAAAAACCGTTATTTTAGCGCAATTTTAAGGTTAGTAATTAAATTTATATTACATTATTAATTTAATTAATTTGTGTGTTAATTATTTTATTTAATTTCTTTAAATTGTGTTATTTTTTAATTTACTTATTTATCATCTACATTGTGTTAATTAATTATGTGTTAATTTTTTTAGTTAATTAATTTAATTTCTTTGAATTGTGTTATTATTTAATTTATTTAAA
>JAXCLQ010019553.1:11282-29703 GCA_035584115.1 Cedrela odorata | reverse complement strand
TTTTTCTGAATATTTGATTTCTGTTATAGCCTAAATGGTATGATTTCTGAACATCTAAGAACCATAGATATAATAAGAACAAAGAACTAAGCACATTGAAAATATTACCAAGGAGGTGATCTTCCAAGGATCCAAGGGGCATGTATTCGTAAACAAGAAGACGATGATCCTCTTCAGCACAGTAACCAATTAACTTGACAAGGTTGGGGTGACACATGAGAGAAAGCATAAGAACCTCCACCAAAAACTCCTTCTCCCCTTGAAAGCCTGCCTTATCTAGTTGTTTAACAGCTACAACCTGCTAAAACCATGACATGTGTGATCAGCTAAAAGATATTAGTGGTCATATCTTTAAAGACATAATAGTTCTCTGAGTCTTGAGTAAATGCAATTAATTAATTGAAACATATAAATATTGTTGCTGCAAGAGAATGAGATAAGAAGTTTTTCATCCAGGAAAACTTACCTGACCAGTGCTTTCTAATCGCCCTTTGTAAACAGCTCCGAATCCACCCTGCCCGAGGAAGTTTATTTCGTTGAAATTCTTTGTTGCAGTTGCAAGCTGTTGATAGGTGAATATCTTACCTTTATCATTAGGAGCATTGGAACTGTTCTTTGAGGATGATGCTTGTGGTCTCAATACCTCAGTCATTTTTTCTGCAGCAAAAACATTAACATCTAACTCATTAAACAAACACAACCAGTATTAAAATAATTACAGGTCAGAACCATCAACCATGTGATACCAATATGTATCAGCAGATAAAGCTCAAAAGTTTCTAGACTCAAATTCTGTAGAGTGCATAAAATACTAAAAAAAAAAAAACCTTGATTTATGATGTTCGGCTTAAAAGAAATGGCCATTCATTTGTAGATCAGTTTTCTGAAATTACGTATCTAAAACTGTTGCTAATGTGACTAATTAGACATAATGATATCGTCTGTGACTTAGACCTCGTAAAATGATTTCAAAACCACATTACTAACAACTTTAATCCTAACACTCTGTAGCATTTCTTAATAGCTTCCCGGTTGAGAACATCAACCCTTTTAGATGCAGTTGCCTTTACTTGAATTTGAGTCATCCAAAACATTGCTCATATCTTGAAAGGAAACAGTGATTTAAGAATTTGTAGAAAAACTAAGCTAGAAGCAATTTAGAAACTATTGCTCAATACTACCATATGTTAACCGATCATACCCAATAGCTAAAAATTCATAACAAAAGTAATCTTCAGGATTTTGCTAAGAGGTTTAGCTGAGTTGAAGAAAAGCTTTTTCAATATAAACAAAGGAAAACAACAACAAAAGAAACAGCAACATGAGAAGTATAAAACTTATCTAACTTTACATTTACACCATACTGATAACATCTAAATAATATCTGGTACATTGGAGTGAGGATTTTCAAAGGATTAACCAAGTGCTCAATTCATAATAATCCTGTTTACTAATCTGTATCGTCCGAGCAACCAAAAAGAAACTGTGTCGTCCAAGGATAAATCATATTATGTTTGTCACTTGGATTTGTTCAACAATGACAAATTGCTTTAGTTGGTTTAAAATCGTAGAAGAGAAAAGATCAAAGACTGCCGAAGACCAAACCCAAAAATGAAAAACATAATAACAATAATTGGAGGACATAATTCATATCAATAGGAACTTCAAAAAACCATACAAAGAAAACATGATTGTATTTGTATTGGAAACTAACCATGAGAAGATTCAGGCGACTTAGATTGCTTCTTAACATCTATATCTACATTCTTCTTCTGTTTGATTCCCTTCTTCCACCATTCAAAACACCAGCAACGATGTCCCCCCATTTGTTTCTTCTTCTTCTTACAAAAAAATCAAACCCCTGTTCCAAAATCAAGATTGTTTTTGATACCGTAATGCAATGAATCCATGCTGCCACGTCTAACTTAATACCTAATTATATACCAAAATATTTTATAAATTGCATCAAAAAAAGATTTAGATTCTGGATTTGTACGTAGATTTATGTGGGTGTTTTACGTTTACAAATGGTAAGGAAGAAGGAAATGAAGAGGTTGGTTGATTGGTGGATTGACCTGAAAGTTTTTCTTCTGTGTTAGCACACGCTTTATGACAAGACATTCATCCACATTTCATTCCAGTACAGAGCACGTAACACGTTTTCCGCAGGTTCTCATGTTAGTTTGGCAGTTAACGTTCTATTCTGACATCACTTGTTTTTAGACAACATCTCTGATTCTTTTGGACCATTTTGCTAATGCAGTATCGTTATCCCCACGTTTCATTTAACGTTTTTTTTTTTTTTTTTTTTAAATTAGAGATTACTAGGTTGATAAAAATAATTCTTGGTGTAATTGTTACCATGTTTGTGTTTAAGGAGATTTAATGCCTTAATTGAACACAATTTTAATTATGTCAACTTGGTTTGGCTTGCCTGTCTATAATTAACCATATTTCATTTATTGATTAATGACTTAAGATACACTTGCTCTTTATAATATAATGTAACAAATACAATAACAATCTTAAATCAAACTTCAACGATGAACTTTGTAAAATCCACTTCTAATATTATCAAACTAAATAAAAATACAGTTCTAAATATTGAAATACATTTTTGAATATTAAAAGGACTTCCCCAAAAGCACTTTTCATTTTGCATGCTTTTTTTCCTTACATAAAATAACAAATTTTGTGTGCTTTTGCATTGACGGCAGCACATTGGTAAATTTTCCTTCTCGTAATTGTAGTGACGACTGCTCGACCAAAAAAACAAAAGAAAAAAAAAATGCAAGAAGAAAGTGCACCTCCAACTATAGAATTGAAACAGTTTTCACACTCTTTCTCTTAGAACTACAGAAAGACTGAAGCCGATTCTCGTCTACAGTGCCAAAACCAGAGAGATGGACGCCGAATGCTGCCAACCTATTGATGTCTCGAGGAATGGGGGATTGCCAAAGACCATCCCACCAAGCTGGAGGGAGAAGTGGCGTGAAAGCACATTGATGGGATTGGTGATGGCAACTCAATGGCCCTGCAAATCGGTTCCAGATATGCCCCCAGCCAATCTGAAACCTCAACCCTTCTCTCAACAAATTACTCTGGAAGCTGCTCAAGAATGAGAAACTTAAATCTGTCGAATTATCTCCTGGAAGAACAAAGAATACTTGGGTACTTTCAGCATCATTTCGAAACATGAATAACTCAATAAATATAGATAAAACAATAAGGGAGAATATCCAGGAATAAAAGACACAGAAGTACCAAGACTTTTGGCTGCAGCCAGAGCTGCAATTAATTGAGCATAGGTAGTCCCAACACGCCTGAAAGCCCCAGAAACAACAGCATGTTTTGCACGTGAAGCAAGAAAGAAGTCCACAAATGCAACCCATCTGGGTGCAGGGCCCCAATCCTTCACCCTGAATTCTAAACTAGGTAATCTGTTAACATCACGAGAGATATTTCCCCTGAAAATTTTATAGTCGAAGTGAATAACCTGGAAACATTAAACTGAATTAGAATCAAACAGACAAGAAATTCTAGATCTCTGCAAGGGATCACTTTGCTGTCCGTAACATGATTAGGCACACTGAGTTGATTACCTCAGCAAATTCACTTATATTTGGTTTAATACTTTTTGTAAAAGAGGGGGTATCTGACACTACAACTATCTTTGGTCTTGATGCCTTGTGAAGATTGTCCACCACTTTCTTGATGCACTTCAATGCCGCCTGCACTGCTCTCACAGACCTGAAATATCAGACAAACAAATTTGCATCATTAATCAGTTGAGGTTGTGCCCTTGGGAAACATTCAGATATTTCGTAGCCTGGTTAGAATGACCTATCTTAGTGTATCGCGTGTTTCTAGAAAGCATACCGGATGATTTTCTTCATAAGATGCATAAAGGAAAATTTTCAGATTTTTGTAAATTTAAGTGGTTTCAACTATTTCATTTAATTTGAGTGATAGATAAACAGAAGTGACAAAACATTATTAATTACCTAATTTAACCAATCTCAATCATAGAATTATTAAGCATAATGACTAATACTTTAGTGCCAATACCTATTTGTAAGCATCCGCATATGCAATGAGATATCAGGATCCACCGATTTACCAAGAACCCAATTGACTGCTTCCTCAACATCTTCTGAAGGAGATATGAGCAGACTCATGAGCTCACCAAATACATTAGGTCGAGCTAGGAGAGACTCTGGATGTCCAAATAAATCATAAGCTGCAATTTTCATTTCAGGGTGTACATTCTTCAAGAAAAATTGAGCCGCCACAGCATCTGTTGTACCTTGGAACCTGCATTTAGCAGCTCAAAGTGAAGTAATGATAGTGACAAGTAATATACTGATATCAAAGTTGTTCTCACTTTACCATATAATAGGTTGCTCCCATTTCCTCCAATTGCTACAGAGGACATTTGTCTGTGTTGGCTTCTCAAAATCATCAATCCTCATAACCAAATGCCTTCTGTACTTCTTTACACAACCATTGCGTCTCCAGAGATGCTTGACTTCTTCCAAGGTAAAGGAAACATTGGAATAAGAAATGTACTCCCCAAAAGGATATTTACCCCTAAAGTAGATAAAAAGAAGAAAAAATCAGGAAAAAGATAGGCATTAGAGTACGTCTAGAGTGCGTTGCCACACATCAGGCCCTAACATTGATATACTATTCTTAATGTTATAAACCGGATAGCATTTTTGAGAACAATTTAAATTGGATTGCTCTCATAGAGCTTTTAGCCTCCAGCCAAAACATTCAATCATGGTAAATTGATCATACATGGGAAGTTGAGATGTTAACATACATTTTCGGTGCCTCTTGTTGTATATGCAATACTATAACCTTTAAAACAATCTATTAACATGCAGATAAGCTGCAACTATAACTTTCTCCAATGATAGAAATAACAATTAAAATTATAACGATTTAATAGTTAATAGAAAGGCTTGCTAAAGGACCAATATGCCTGGTTTGCCCGATGATTAGGGACCGATTCAACATTACACCAAGCGCTGCACCAGTTAGGATCTTGTACATTTCATTCCCAAAACCTGCTTCCGATGCCTTCCCCAACACAAACCCATGTCTGCAGAATTGCTCCGGAGGAAGATTGCGGACATTTGAAGCCCCTGTAATAGGACCCAACATGTGTCACGACTGTTCTTCAAGAAAGATAATGCATTTCTCCTCATAAATGAACAAGCAATTTTCACGTTCCCATCAAGAAACATGACCACAACATAAGCGAATTCACGATGCAGAAACAAATTGGTTCATCGAAATTACCGTTACTCAGAAGTAGTCAGCAAAACAATTTGTATTGCAGATAGCACACACACACTGATGTAATTTTGAAATATAAATTCAAAAATTAGTAGTACCGTTTAAATCGAAATGACGCTGAATAAGTTTTCTAACTCTGAGGCTTTCTTCCCAGACACTACCCTTGAAATCTTCTCCCATTTCTTCCACCGTGGCACAGTGTTTCGAGGTCGATCCTGTTTTGTCCTTTGTCTCAGTATCATCAGTTTCAGTTTCACTCTCAGTCTCGGTCTCGGTCTCGGTCTCAGTCCCTCCAACAACTCGAGTGTAACCGACGACGTTTTCTTTTCGACGGAAAATATCAACATCCGATTTCGGAGTATCAACCGGTCTGAGCATAAGCATCGACATGGTCATTAACAAGCCAACACCAGCACTACAAATTACAAAAACGACGAGGATTGATTGAACGGAGAGCCGCTTCCGTCTGTATCCACCGTGCTTCATCCTTCCGATTGCTTTTGCGTAAAAAGTGAAAAAGTGAAAACAAAGCTGAGAAGTGTTACCTTTTCTTCTACTAGATCTCGTCGGTGGATTTGTATTTACTACATGGCAGCTCCACAGTACTGCAAAGCTGAGCTGGCAAGCAATACTATTTTTAACCACGTTTTTCTTCTTTTTTACGTTTTTACCCACAAATTATTTATATATTTTTACCTTTTACTTTTACATCTAACAGTAAAAAGTTTAATATTATTACTATTTTAGAAATTTTAATTAATAGTTTACCTTTGTTATTTGCGATTCTAATTGTAATTAAGAGATTAAATTTCTAAATTAAGGGTAAACAAGGATGGATTGGTTGGATCGATCGTGCTAAGCACAAACCAAAACGCCAGTCTTATTTAATAATAATAAATAATAAAAATAAATAAGTCAACGGTCAATAGTTCCAAACAGATGCACGTAGCAAACTCTCTCCTGACCAAAAACATTACGTGAATTTCTGTCCTTACAATTTCTTCTCCCCCCAACCCAACGACCATTTCAATCCTCCGGAAAAAAAAAAAAAAAAAAACCCCAACACGAAAATTAACAATGAAACAATGAAATACAATTATATTAATTATTAATTAAATAATTCTCCTCCTTAAACGCATCTTCATTTCTCCATTTATTTTCTCTTCTCTTCATACCCTCTCTCTCGGATGAATTATTGATTACTGTCTTACAACAATGGAGGAAGAAAAAATGAACCCTGAAAAGTCTTCACCTGTGGCTTCTAAAGAAGGCGAAGACGGCAATCCTGACAATGCTGGCGCTTCCTTGCCGGTGTCTGAGACTCCTAAGAGTGCTGTTGAAGATGCTAAAACAGACACGCCAAAGACTGAAGAGACGAAAGCAAATGAGATTGAGACAGAGATCAAAGAAGTTGAAGAAACTCCTCCTCCTGAGATTCATTACACCCTCGAAACTGCTTCTGAGGAAATTGATAAGTTTATCACAGTTTTGTCCACAAAGAAGGATGATGATCAAACTACAGCCTCGTTAGATATCCCTGAGGTTGTTTGGAGATTCTTAGATCTTTTTGATGAGAAAATTCCAAAATATGATCTCACACTTGATGGGAAACTGAAATTGTGTCAGTGTCAGGAAGAAGATACGTTATTTTTAGAATCTGTAGATCGAGTTACGAAGCTAGCAAAATTGATTGGTGAATTTAAATTACCGGAAAATCATTCGGATCAAACTCAAGGTGTTTTGATTAATCGCATTGGCGGCGTTCAACAGCGTGCAATGTCATACTTGGAGGATGAATTCAGATTAATTCTTGATCAAGATATCCTTGATCTGGATCCAAAAGCTGACACAAAAGAAGCAAAAAGAAAGCAAGACACTGATCCAAAAACAGAATCCGAATGCATTGATGATTCCACCAACACTCCAGGATTCTCTCCGGAAGTCTTGTCCGGTTTGAATAAAATGGCCAAGGAAATGATCTCTGGAGGGTATGAATCCGAATGCCTTGAGGTCTATATAATTGCAAGAAGGAATGCATTTGATGAGAGCTTGAACAATCTTGGTTTTGAAAAGATCAGCATCGATGATGTGCTGAAGATGCATTGGGAAACATTAGAGAGAGAAATCGCCATGTGGATCACGACCTTCACGCAATGCGCCACCATGTACTTCTCCGGCGAACTCAAGCTGGCTGAGGCGGTATTTGAGGATCATCCCTTGATCGCGACCGGCCTGTTCAGCTATCTTGTTCGTGGTGTCATGATTCAATTGCTGAATTTTGCCGAAGCTTTGGCGATGACAAAGCGCTCCGCCGAGAAGTTGTTCAAGGTTCTCGATATGTATGAAGCTTTATGTGATAATATTCCGGCTTTAGACGCTTTGTTTCCAGATCAATGTGCCAATGAGCTGAAGACAGAAACGACAATGGCTAAAATCCGGCTTGGAGAGGCTGCGATTTGCATGTTTTGTGATCTTGAAAATTCCATTAAATCTGATACGGGAAAGACTACGGTGCCAGGCGGAGCTGTTCACCCTTTGACTCGCTACACAATGAATTATTTGAAGTATGCTTGCGAGTATAAGCGCACGTTAGAACGAGTTTTCAGAGAGCATTGGAAAATTGAAAGCAACGACTCGTCAGGCAAACAGGAATCTGAAGGCGAGGAACAGAATCATGATAATCGGAATGATAATAACGAAACTAATCCTTCTCCTTTTGCGGAGCAATTGGTGAGAGTAATGGACTTGTTGGACCACAATTTGGAGGCGAAATCGAAGCTGTACAGAGACGTACCGTTGAGCAGCATATTCATGATGAACAATGGACGCTACATCTTGCAGAAGATCAAAGGGTCATCGGAGATCCATGATGCGATGGGTGACACCTGGTGCCGCAAGAAGTCGTCTGATCTTCGGAACTACCACAAGAATTATCAGAGAGAGACGTGGGGCAGACTTTTGGGTTGTTTAGGACTAGAAGGGCTGATGGTGAATGGAAAAGTGATGAAACCAGCGTTAAAAGAGAAGTTCAAGAGCTTCAACGCAATGTTCGATGAAATTCACCGGACTCAGAGCTCCTGGGTGGTGAGCGACGATCAGCTTCAGTCGGAGCTTAGGGTTTCCATATCAGCTGTTGTTATTCCTGCTTACAGATCGTTCCTCGGGAGGTTTTCACAGTATCTGGATCCCGGAAGGCAAACAGAAAAGTACATCAAATTCCAGCCTGAAGATATAGAGACTTACATTGATGAATTATTTGATGGAAAGAGGAGACCATGAAATAATTCACCATGCAATGCATGCACAAACGGTGTGGAATAATCAATAGAAGAAGAAGAAGATAAGAAAAAGAAAGGTGGTAAAAACTATTTGTTTTTAGAGGAGTCTGGTCAGTTCAAATCAGACCATGTCGCTAGCTAGGGTGATGCAAAAACTGCATGCTTTTGGTCATTGCATGTAGAAGCAATTGGGCTTCTGAGTACACATTGTCTTGGTATCTTGCAATTTATTACTGGACTGAGAATATTGAAGATGATTATTGGGGACGGAGCCTACCCTCTTTGATTAATTTTGTTTCATGTATTTTTTGCTTGTTCTTGCAATTTATGGCATGTAATGGACAACATGATTCTAATTGTAACCTGGTGACATTTTGTTTAACGTTTGGCTAACACAAAATTATCAAACACCTTGGGACATAAACTTTTGCTTTCTAACTAGGTCGATGGTCCATAACCCATAATAATTAATTTCTCTCTATCTTAGATGTGTTCCCTAGCCCTAGGTTGCATAGAAAAGTTTTGAGTAGAATAATCATATCATGATATTATTAAAAGAATAAACATAAAAAGAAAATGACGATCAATTCCTATATAATAAATTAAATTAATTTCTTTTGTTAAATTATAATTAAAATAAATAAATAAATCACAACATATATGATCATAATGAATTGTATTAATGGGTGCTCTAAAAATACTAGAATAATCGTATTGACGTTTTGAGTGTTGAGAGGAGGTTTGTGTTAATTTCCTTAAATCTCTTTTTTAAGTGTTATTTTTATAAATTTTAAGAGAGAGATGTAAAAATATAAAATAATAATAATAATAATAATACAAATATATTTTTCGTCATAGGAACGATGTCGTTCAGAGATCCTGCTTTACCACCCGTAGATAGATTCTCTCCGCCTGAGCAGAACGTGTCATTCATGATGAAATCCGTTACAAGAAGGACACTTTTGTAATTTTGAAATTTTTTCTCACGCTCTCAACGCCGTACTGTAATCCAAGACAAGAACCAGAAGCTAACCCCAAACTCAGAAAAACCAAAGCCTGTTCAAACAACTCTGTTCTTCTTCTCTCTTTCTTTCTTCTCAGTTAAACAGACAAGAGAGACTTCTGTTTCGGAGTCCGATTCTTACAACTACAATTCGTTCGGTTATTCATACCTACTCCTCACAACAAACACAACACTGTTCTTTAAAACCATCTCGAAATCCCTAATCCCCTCCAAGTCGTTCTCCATGGTTACAGAATTTGAGCTTTCCATTCTTACAGGCCGTTGATTCTCACGTGCCTCCAGCATTGTTTTTCTTCAGGTTTGTTCTCCACCTTATTTTAATTTTTTTTTTAAATAACTAATTTCAAGCTTTACTTTAATATTATTGTTCTCAATCTACTCAGTTACTTTTTAAATATATAATCTTTATATGATTTTTCATTAGTAGTTAATTGATTCTTCGTTTTGTTTGTATTTGATTTGCATATGCAGTGACTGTTTGTGTTTTAAAAATGTTATGTTTGTTGACAATCGGAGCAAAAATATTTCTAGGGTTTAATGTTTATTTTGGTTACAATTGTATTATTATGTTATCACGATGATGAATATGTGAAGAAGCCTTCGGGAATTCGGGTCCTATGTGTGAATGCAACTGGTAGAATGTAATTTTATCCGAGTTGAGGAGCATGCAATCCAGAAGCTTTGAATAGTAAGTTGGATCAACATGTGATTTCTAAAGAAATAGATTGCCTTTTTAAACAGTTGTTCTTCTTGGATTTGCCTTTGATTCCCCGAACATTGGCCAACTGGATATAGTTTTCTGTTATTTCAATTACTGCTTGTTGTTTTAATGACCACATTTGTTTTCAGGGTGTATCTCGTCTGCCGCGTGTCATATTGACACTCTTCTGTGTTTACTGCTCACCGAATGCACTTTATGCGAACAAGTGTTTTATTAAAAGAATTTTAGCAACTAACAACGTCATTTTCTCATCCAAGGAAAATTTTTTCTACAAACTCACTAGAAGCCAAAATCCTTCTTATTAATCATAGTCATCAACTTTTACACTCAGTAGCCGTTTGTCATCCTCTTAGCTGTGAATTCGTTTGTTATGAAGTCTTGAATTGTTGGCTTAGCACGTGTTGAATTTGTTTTCAACAACTTTGTTTGCTCAAGAAATCATTCGGGGACCTTGAATGGTGAAAAATGAGTTTTACTTCAATGACTAATGTAGTTCAAGTGTGTCTGTTTCACTTAGTTTTGATGATGGAATGCATTTTTCCATTTCAATTTTTGGATGACGAATGTTTTGTCATAGCATATATAATCAGCGTCTGCTTAAGTGTTTCTCGTTCTTTTTGCATTTATATAAGTGTCACAAACTCTCTGCTGAAATCCATTACGCAAGCAACTAAAGTGAGCATATCGTTATTGGTCTGGTAATAGTTGAATTTCAGAACCTTGAAATTCCTTAATGCTTAATTTTGTTGTAAAATTCATGTATTTTAATAGCGACAATTGAGTTCTTTTTCTCTGGTGAAAAGATTCTTAGTTATTGACTTATTACGGTGAAGTTACGAGGTTATATGTCCTGAGATGTTATGTAGGTTCTATAATGGGTATTGATAATCTCCAACTCAGGCGAGGGCAATAAAGGCAATGGTAGATGCGGATCTATGTTAATTATTGATTGTTGTATGGTTGATTTTTTTCCCTTTTTGATAACTTCATCTCTCACTAACTTTAGATTGTTTAACTTCCTTCAACCTTAACTCAAGTTGTTCATATGAATTTTCTTTTTTGTCCTAACTGTCATTAGAAACATACAAAATAACGGAGGACTACTGATAAATGTAGATCTTCAAATAATGCTTGCTTTAGGTTCAGCTACAACTAATGATATTTCAAGTGTACATTGAATGAGGAAACTTTATTTATTAACATAATCATTCTTATCTTTTAAATGATAATTATTTATTCTTTGTGTTTGTCTTATTTTTCAGGGTTTCTTCACTTCAAATTTCTGCATTGTGCTTCAGTGGTTGGGTCAACCCTTATCAGAATCATGGGCAGTACATTTAATCCTCAGATTTTAGTGGATAAGCTTGCAAAGCTCAACAACTCACAGACAAGCATAGAGAGTATCCTCTTGATTGGATTATGGATAGTTTTTCTTTATGTTTTTGGTGTTAGTCTTCATATGTGTTTCGGAAAATTTATGGCTTGTTTCACTTCTGTTTGTACTGTACTGTTTGATTGATTATAACAAATGAACACTTCTTCAATTACCCCTCAGGCCTATGCTGTTGCAATTCAGTTGTAGCTACATTTCTAATGTCTCTTTTGAGGGTCTTTAGTGTATTATCACTTTAGCTTGATTTTGATCCTCTCCCAAGTTTCGCCTTTGTTAGATTTCTTGTCTTTTTATTTTTTTGGTAAAGAAGTCTTGCGGTGGGTCCTATATTCTGCTACTTTCTGGTACATCTTTTAATTGATTTGTATTTTTCTTTCTTCAGTATCTTCATTGACAATCTGCCGTTGCATTGGAAATATTGATTTACGCATATATTTTCTATAAGTATATTGCCATTCCTTCTGCAATTTTTACAACAAATCTATACTTGCATCCTTAACGTGATTTAGCTTTGTCACATTGGTGTATTTTTCATATGAATAAAGCCAAACAAGTTGTTGAAACATGGGACAGACAATTTCATTGCTCTCCACTCGAGCAAAGATTGGCTTTCCTATATCTTGCAAATGATATTTTGCAGAACAGTAGGAGAAAAGGTTCAGACTTTGTTGGTGAATTTTGGAAGGTTCTTCCTGATGCTCTTCGTGATGTAATAGAACATGGAGATGAGTTTGGAAGAAACGCTGCAATGCGACTGGTATATTTACCTTAACATTGCATGGTTTTTTCATATTTACTTAATTTTTTGAATGAAAAGTACATTCTCTGATGAATTTTACAGCCTGTTATTGTATAAAGTTTCTTTCATGATAATTAACGTAATGCTTTAAACTATGGATTCTTTGTGTACAGAAAATCTAGAGCCACAAATATGGTAGTTTAACATGGAGGATTTTATTTGTAGTTAGTTATTGCATCATTAAGAATGTTATTTTGTTTAGGCTATCCCTAGAAACCCGGATATTCAAAGACTACCAAGAACTGGATTGTGGTGTACAAGAGATGCATTATAAGAGAAAGGAAGATAAAAAGGGAACCGCAATTTAAAATTCAAAATACCAAGAATTTCCAAAAGGAGCCCGAAAAAAGCGGAATAAGTCAGCCACATTCCAAATCTACACCGCTCTTCCTAGAGAAACCTCTTCAACGTGCTTATAATTTAATACTATTCTATTATACTTAAATTGCTTAAAGAATTAATAGCAAAATTGCAATAATCTTTTCCATGTTTGACCACCTTTTCAGGATGCTTGCATAGCTCTCGTGTCAATTTGTTTGATACTGACTCACTTTACTATTAGAGATTCAATCTAGGTTGATTTTTTTTTTTTGGACATTAGCATTCTCACCGCTCTTTACATTTCTATTGTCTGTTCATGCAGATTGGTATATGGGAAGAGAGGAAAGTTTTTGGTTCTCGAGGACAAATTCTGAAAGAAGAGATTGTTGGAAGGCGCCAGGACAATCAAAATAGAAATGGGAAGCAGCAGGGCATGAAACTGGTAATTTGAATCTTGTCTGACTGATGATAATATAATGTTGCATTTTGTTTAAAATTTGAGGGCTAATGCCATCTCTCATCTTCTTTCCTTCAAGCAGAAGCAGCCTATTGGAAATACAGTTGACAAACTAGTTTCTGGTTATCAAGTTGTTTATGGTGGCCAGATGGATGAAGATGTTATATTGAGCAAATGTAGGAACACTGTTAACTCTATTGAGAAAGTAGAGAAGGAAATTGGTAGTGATATCCATTCAGGTATTTCCTGCATTTTATATCCCTTTATGACCAGAAGATATGCATTTTTTAAATGTTTTTAACTTCATTGCCAGTTTATCAAACTTGCAGCATGTAGTTTCTGTGATCTATCTGTGTGAAAAATTAGAGTATTGTATCGAACAAGAATTGTATATTTAATGATACGATTCCTAAGACTATATATAGCTGCTGTTAGGAGATAAAAGGAAACTAATTAGCCTAATAAACAGGTTTAGTCAAACATTACAGCTAGAAAATTAGGAAAGGTGAAACCAACTGTAACATGCTTTCTCACATGATTAACCACATTCTAAACGCTCCTTCTTTTTGCACATTTACATATTTTCATTGCATAGGTTTATGCAGGAAGGAAGTCAAATTTTCTTAAGACTAGTGTGATCCGCATATTTTTATCCACACTTTCAGAAACAGTCTTCATTTCAACAGGATGGAAAAGTGGTTTGCATTATTTATTGCTATTTCAGTTTTTCCTTGGAAGGAAAATCTTGAATTGTATAATTTGGCCACTCATGACTAAGGAGTTTAAAGTTGATTAGCCAATAGACCTTTACCCTGTCTGTTTATAATGGAGCTTATTGAGCTGAGATTTTATCTTTTGAAGATTTTGTTGATCAACCTTTATTATAAATGTTAGTGACATGGTGGACTGGGCCTGGACTTGACATTCTGGAATTTGGATGTCTCATATAGACTGTTTCTATTGATTGATTTATCAAATTGTTCACATTGAATTGAATCTTTCCTTTTTCTAAAGCATACTTCATTCTCAACAGGACAATTGCATGGATCTGCATTTGTGGAGGAGTTGCAGGGGCAGCATGCTATATTAAGGGGCTGCATTGAGCAATTAACAGCGATGGAATCAGTCAGAGCAAGTCTCGTGTCTAATTTGAGGGAGGCTCTTCAGGAGCAGGTTTATTGGCTAGACTTCTGTAGTTGCAAATATTGTTTGTGATTTCCGATTGCATGCAAAAACTGACATTTTTTTCTTCTCAGGAATCTAAACTGTCTCAAATTCGTAATGAGCTTCAGGTTTGGCCCTGCTACCTATTATAATTCCATGGATTGGAAGTTGACTTTTTTACACTCACATACTCTATCACACATTTACTTGCACATTTTTGTAATGAATTTAATTGAATTACCTAAGACATGAATTTCAGATAATCTACAAATGTGCATTCTTTAATTAAGAGTTCATTAAGGGTTGTGCTTCTGAATATACTAGAAGAGAGCTTCAACATTTGTGCTTGATTGAAACATGTTGCCTAAGAACGAGGCATATCCTCAAATTTAGTTAAAGACATCTGCTGCATCTGCTGCATTTTCTCTTTTCTCACATATTTTTATTTTTTGTTTTTTATTAGTCTTTATGAGTAATGAGTTTCTGAAGTTTCAGTGTAAGATACGAGGCTTATGATCTGGTAGCAGAGGTTTAGATAATAGATATTCGTGTCTTGCCTTCTATTAATGATGATGTTTGAACTATTTTGACACTCAAGTCTTTTTTGGAGTTAAAATCTTCAGTGAATGTGCAGAATCTTGTTCATATCTTGTTGACTAGCCAAGAGGAAAAAAAAAAATTAAACATGTGGATCATTTCTGTTTGCTGTTAACCAGGCTGCACAGTCCCAGTCAGAGCAGGCAGGTAATATTTGCCGGCAAATACTAGATGGTAACCATGCAAAAATACTGGCCGAGCAGAACTCAAAGGAAGCTCATACCACAATGGCACCTCCGGGATTTATACCAGGAGACAGAGAACAGTCAGCTCCTGTAATGTATGCTCGGCAGGTGTCTTTTTGTGAAAAGTCTGGCCAAAATGATGAAGACCCCAGGAAATCTGCAGCTGCTGCAGTGGCAGCAAAGCTAACAGCTTCAACATCCTCAGCTCAAATGCTCTCTTACGTCCTCTCCTCTCTGGCATCTGAGGGTGTCATTGGCAATTCAAACAAAGAAGCTACTGGTGATTTCCCTTTAGGAAAAAGGCCAAAGCTTGAGAATGACCAGTCTTATGCACCACCTCAGAATCCCCAACAACCTCCAGTTCCTTCTTTCCCACACCCTGAATCTCTTCAACAAAACGTAACCACTACAAGTCAACAATTAACTCCAAATGACCTGCCGCCTCCCCCACCTTCATCTCCTCCACCGATGCCACCACTACCACCTATGCCACCCTATCAGATGCCCCCATTCATTCAAAAAGCTGGACCAATGACTAGTGCACAATTCAGCTACAACATGACCCAACAACCACCTAACCTACCTGGTTATCCAGCAGTCGGGGCTCCAGTGACAGGCATGTCCCCCTTCACGGCACCTCCAACAAATCCTTACCAGAGTTTTCAAAGTTCAGATGGTAATTTCTATAGCCAACAATCATCAATGCCAATGGCCCCAATTTCTCGGCAATAGGATTTAAGGCAGTTCAGCTTTGGTAGACAAAGGTTTTGATGATTACTTTTGAAGTTCTAGTGTTAACCGGCATTAGAACCTATCATGTTGATTTCTGTTATCTTACAACCTAATTTAGAGTTGCACATAGTGAATGTTTATAACTTGTGTTTCTAGTGGTTTTAGATTTTATGGCGTTATAAAAATTCCTTGGCATTGTTTAGTTTAGAAAAAAAGGATTTTAATTTTGTCATGAATAATTGACTTGTTTTGATTCTTAAAAGTTTTGTCGATGTAAGATGAATTTAAAAGATTAAGCTTTAGATGTTAGAACAGTCAGTGAACAATTCTGGATGTTTCAAGTTGGAGAAACTTTTAGTGAGAATAAAGCTTTGTCATGAACATCTATCTAGTATTCAACCACCAAACAACACTTGCATCCCTTTAAGCGGACTTGAAATCTTTTGTTCCGTATGGGTTTCCTAGCCTAATCCGGGCCTAACGAACATGGTTTAGGTCAGAAGGCTTCAAAGCTCACACGTCTGTGAGCTTACCTGATCGAGCTTGCCCACCGTAGTTCAAGTTCAGATAAAACCCACGATTTAGCTTAGCAAAACAAATTATGGAATCGGCGTGTTAGACTTGCTAATATGAAAATAAGAAAATATGCCCAAACCCGAGTGAGCTAGCCCATATGAACCTACTCAATCTGTCGATTGAGTAGGCAAATACTTGTAAAAGAAACCAAACCATGTACATTTGGGATTGAGTGTCCTGGATTCTACGTGTTAGCTAAAATCATTAAATACATTATACATACACAAGTGTAAAAGTAAATAATTTTCATTAGAAGTATCAAATATTTTAATTATAATACTTTTAAAGTTAAGTAGAACACCAAACATACCCTAAACAACTTCACTCAGTTTGACACCTCTATTTAAGATATGTTAAAAATTTATATTATGATTTTAAATTCACAACTATTGTCGAGTAGAATGAGCCATTAACAAATATAAATGGGTGGTTATTAATAAATATTAGCTAACAAGTAAAAATTAGTGTAGAAAAGGTAAGCAGTTTTCATTATTTTCAGTTAATAAATAAAAAGAAAAACTATTAATGCAACTACTCTTTGGCTTGATGCTAGGGATTGGAAAGGAGACAAATGAAGGTTGATGGTGATGAAACAATCACGTGAGTATCAAGTGTCTAGCTATGTAGAATTCTTAATATCCCATGTATGATGTTTGGCTCTTTGATAGAAAGTTGAGATAAAAAGAATGAAAATAGACACAGACGACATTGTCTTATGTTTAGTCTTCATTCTAATTTCTTAACATGCCCACCACCAATAACCATGATATTGATAGCATGCATTTTGACTATGGAGTTTGGAATTTTTTGCCTAAAAGCCTGAAATCCCCGCTTCATATATTTAAATAAAGACTCAAAAGGAGAAGTGGGTTCCCAAGGTTTTAGGATTTTAACTAAGTTTGGAAGATATATAGTTGCTTTAGTACCAACCAAGCCATGCACTAACTTAGAATTAGTTTAGAGACAGAACTCTTAACTAAATCAATCCCTTTGTACTAAAAGACATGAAAGTGTCCTGTCTAACCCTTGTATCAAAAGACCCACTTTAAGTTTCTATATATGTATCCTTTTCATATGTATAGCTCAAATGTATAGTTTGCAACAATTAGATTTCAGCAACTCCATTAGATTTGGGGCTGGATGGACTATGGTTGCAAATGCATTTGGAGAATTTAGAGATAGAGGTTTGATTTTCTTTTTTCTTTTTAACATAGTTTAAGAGACGTTGTTCGTTTGTAGGACAATTCTGAGTCCACTGAGAATATAATAAAAATACAGGCACCCAAACACGTAATAACAGAGAACAGAGACATCAAGTGAGGAATTTGGAAACACAAGGAGAGACAAAAGCACCGTCAGATCCCAAAACCGATACACCAACCAGAGACTTTGAAGAACTGGGAATTAATTTTATTTTATTTTTTAAATTTCTAATAACTAAATATATATAACAGCTAAAACATTGCCCTTGATACGAAGCCTCTCTCTTTATCTCTGAGTATTTACAAGAATCGAACTACTCTAAATAATGCAGCAGAAGCAGCAGCAGACTGTATTAAGAATTAAGAGTGCTAGCTGTTGTTGTTGTTGGTGGTGGTGGTGTTTTTGGGTTTATGACATATAAAGCGTAAACACATCCCATTTATCCCATTTATGTTTATAGTTAAACTTTCAAATTTCTTTTATTTAGAATCAATTACAATAATTTTCAACAAAAATACTCTTTTATATTAGAACTTAAAATTTTAAAGTTAAAATTTTAATGTTTAATTATAATTTTTTATGTGAATTTTAAAAAAAAATTAGTAAATTTTTTAAAAAATAATTAAAAACTAGTTTTATAAGTGATTTGGTATCAATTTATTTTTTT
>JAXCLQ010019553.1:0-11182 GCA_035584115.1 Cedrela odorata | reverse complement strand
TTTTATAGAGTTTAATGCACCTGCCATTGTCGTCCACTTTGTTAAGGTTGTAAACTGAAATAATACCTCTCTTGTAAACTTAATATTATTAGATTATTGATATTGAATATCTTAATTGGGCAATGCATCACTGCTCTGTTCTATACATACAATGTAACATAATTGAATTTATGATGACCATTCAAAAACTGCCACGTCTCGCTTTGGGAGAGAAGCTTGGAAAAATAGTCGTATTCCTGATCAAGCTTATTCCAATCACACCTCCTAACTTTCTAGAGCTGGTTTCAGCATAAAAGGTAAAAGCGAAAGAGAAAGGGTTAGCCATAACCCATCGAAGGTCGAAGAAGCCATCACTCTTATGTTAGCAACTCTATGCATCTCATTCAAAACATAAACCTGCTTGTCCCCACTTAAAATATGCAAAAAGCCAGCGGCTCCTATTACCAAAAGGAGAAACTTTCTTCTTTTTCTTCACAAGAAGTACCCGTACGACCTTCTCCCTCCTTTTTAAGCTCAAAAGATCCTCTTGCCTGCAGCTTATTAGACATGGTGCACACAGATACAGTACTGCAGCTAAGGCAAAGGCAAAGCGTACTGTAGTACTTCCATAATCAAAGTAAATTAAATTGATAACAGAAGAAAGCTGAAACTGTATTTAGAGCTGGGCATTGAATATCTTATCCAAACACACCACATGCAGCTAGTTCATGAACGGTATCTAGGAAACGAAATCACTTGCTTACATGAAAAGTTATTTCGAGATAGGTTTTGGGACCGGGCATCTGTTAAGGGAATTGGCTTAGGTGTAATGGATAGAATTTGAAATAGATTCTTCGATCCCCAAGTTTATATTAAGCTATCTTATATGATGCCAACTGGATAGATTTCTTTTCAATACAAGGTAAAAGATTCCGTCCAAATCCAAAGATAAATTAGATCATACATGGTTAGAATCATATCAGAGACGTTGAGAATATTCATCAATGGCTTATTGCCCACATGAAAAAAAACTGGAACCCATTTCAAAATTCGACCTGATCATCTCCACCATCCGATCACGTACGATCCAGGTCATTAAAAAAGGAAAACCAGAGAGAGAAGACATATATTAAACCTAGGGTTTGCTAGCTTGGCTAGGGCTAAAATGCTCATGGTCATGGAAGTCATGTCAAATAGAGAAACAAACGTTTGTGATGGCCACGTTCTTCTTTTCTCTTTAAAGGTTTTTAAGATCATTTGAGACCGACAAGAAGTACGGCGCAGCCGTATATTGACAAATAACTCTTCTCTTCTGATAAAACCTGTGTGCTTCGTGTCCCCCCCTCCCATTCTCTGCTTCGCCTCCCAAGCATTAAAATATATTTATTGTCATTAATTTTTCCTGCTATTATTATTTGATAATAATTCATAATAAAACTTTTGTTAACACGTACACCATAATAATGAACGATTATATTGCAGACTAGATTTGCAATTAATGCCCATTAATAATTGTATGCATCGCTACTTCTTTCATTTTCCTTCCAAAAACAAAATCAAAGAAAACATTTTTATTACAAAAATATGTTACCTCTATAAATAGCAAGCAAATCTCCCATCTTTTCTCACTCAACAAACATCTCAAACCCTTCCTTCTTCGTTATTAAACAGTCTTCAAGTTTCAGTCCTTTTATGAAAATGCAACATCAAGCACGGTCATGGGGTTCATATCTTCCGTCGAGAAGCCTTGGAGATGACCAATTGGAGCGCATAGAGAGACTAGCCTCAGAGAATGCTGTGGTGATTTTCAGCATGAGCACTTGCTGCATGTGCCACGCCGTCAAGCGGCTCTTCTGTGGCATGGGTGTAAACCCAACCGTGTACGAACTCGACGAAGACCCAAGAGGAAAAGAGATGGAAAAAGCTCTTATGAGGCTTCTTGGCAGCTCCTCTGCCGTTCCTGTTGTTTTCATCGGCGGCAAGCTCGTCGGCTCCATGGACAGAGTCATGGCCTCTCATATCAATGGCACTCTTGTCCCTCTTCTCAAGGACGCTGGTGCTATCTGGCTTTGATTTTCTCTTCTTCCAGCAGTTTAAACTAAATATGGCACAGGAACCATAGTTGTCTGTGAATCTCCTCCGTATTGGCTACACTGAGGACTTATGGGCTAGTGTTATGTTAACGAAGACCAATAATTGTATCAAAAAATTCTACTTATGATACAATCATTAGCTACTTAAATAGACTATGTAATATTGTCGTCCGTTTAATATATATTATAATTTACTTGGTTTCCTTGCTTTTTACAGTGTTTTTAATGGTTTTACAGAAGACGGTAAAAAATCGTTCTGTGATTCTGTACCCGAAATTTCGCCAGGTAAAACACCCCACCACGACATGCATGTTCTTTATTTATTTATTTCGGTGGACATTTGTTTCCAGAAACCTATCAAATCTTTCCGTTCTTACCGCCGGGGACCTACATGTTTGAAATCTGACCTACATGTTTGGAATTATGGGGGATCATTTCTTCCTCTAGTCTTTTCACCGTTTGATAAGAGTTGTCAGTCCGTACAAATGGGGTCCGCCTTTTGCACTTGATTTGGGTTAATAAACTGATGCTTGATTCTCTCTCTCATTGTGACACGTGTTATTCTTGCAATGACGTGGACCATGTGGTTAACTCCCAGGTAGGACAAAATTACGGTCATTGTGGTCGGTGGACGGCTTATACTTAATTCTTAATTGGAAAAAATCCCCCAGAGCTTCCTTTTTATGATTTTGAATTGGATTCTTTAACGTAAGATTCTTCTAATCTTACCCATGTTATCCTGCCACGTCAGTTCTGATTCCGACCGAGTTCCACGCCATCTTGCCACGTCATTCGCTATCTTCTAATCTTACCCATGTTTGGACACAAGAGGCATAGATGGCTAAAGAACAAAGCCCATAACAGACACGTCATCACCAGCCAACACGTCACCGATATGCTTGGAATTCGGCAGTACTCTACTCCTAAAATCCTAATGGGCTCGTAGGCCCGCTTATATGCTAATTGATTAATTCTTTTAATTAATAAAGAAAGTAATTAAAGAAAGTTTAGTGACTGCTAATTAGGAGGTAAGCCACCGTGTTTAATCTATAATTTAATCTCATGTTACACGCGTCGCAATTGCAAGTTCACTATGGCATCCGCGTCACCGACCACTTGGATTTTCCTCGTTTGAATTTTGGTCAAACTTACCTAACTCACCTGTCATCCACTATTTCCCATTTTCAAACAAACCAATAGTTTATTACCACGTGGAATCCCGCCAACATTCAAAGTCCCATAATTGGTCACGCTGTCCCAAAGCAGTGGACTTAACAACACAGAAACAAAACCCTCTTCTTACAATCCCATATAGTGACAAAAACAAACACACAAGTTCCCAGTTCTACTCTGCTATTTAATAGCAGGATTCGGTATCGAAAACTCACTCTGTCCGAATAAACACGCCCGAAACACAGTAATCTGTAAAAAGAAAAGATAAAAGAAGCGAAGTAAGCATCAAGATCGGGCCTAGTCTAGGGTTTCTCTCAGATTCACTGCAGAAGAAGCTCGAGATTCAGTTACTTATTCAATATTCTCCTGCAAAGGTAATTTTTTTTAATTTTTTGTATTAATTTGTGTTATGTTTCGATGCTAATTGGCTTTAGCCGTTACGTTTTCTTCTTTTATTGTGATGCTATCTGCTCGGTTGGTGGCTTAACGATATTCGTTTGAATATGATTTTGGTCTTGGAGTTTTTAGAGATGGGCTTGAGAGTGAATTAAGACTTGAATTAGCTCTAAGTATATCCGTTTGTTTTCTCAAGTTTAATACGAAGTCTTATATTTGAGATTGTGGTTTCTGTTTACGTTTACTGGGCAACTGAACAATGTGCTAAAGATTGTAGTATTATAGAAACTTTTTTGATGGGTAAATTAAGTTATTTTTAGTATAATTGGTGTTGCCATGAAAATTTTCAGTTTGATTAGTATTTTTATGTGCATTTTTTTCTTGGGAAACAAACAAGATACGGACATGATTGATGATTTGCTCAAATTGAATAGGGATATTTAGTGGTGGGTTTTGAGTGCCACTTTTTTTTTTTTTAAAGAGGAAGGTCTGAGAACTCTGTTCTTGGATTGGTAGGAGAAGAGGTGAAATGCCGGACGAGGAGCTGGTGGAGCTGAAGTTTCGATTGTATGATGGATCAGATATTGGTCCATTCCGGTACTCTCCAACCTCGACTGTCGCCATGCTGAAAGAAAGAATCTTCACTGAGTGGCCTAAAGGTTAGGACTTCAACTTCTTGATAGTTTGTGTAATTGTTTGATGAAATTTCTTTTCAATTATTGTTGTGTATTATATTGTAATATATGTCACTTTTCTGGATGCAAATTTCATGTGATTGTCATCAACTAATGTATATCGTTTTAGCATATTTTACTGCATAATGTGGGAAGAAAAAAACAAGTCAAGAACTTTAAAAGTTATTTGATATTTTATCTGATTTGTGTTGTTGTTGGACCTTTGTTTCTTAAGCTTCTATCCATGAGACTTCAGATGAAATACATGGTGCAAAAAGGGGGAGTAACATAAAAGGTAGTCTTGAGTAATTTGTTACCTAAATGTTTTCAAATTAGGTAAGTTTTGTGGATTAAACATCTGCAAATTCTTATTGTGCTTCTTAATCAATATGCCTTCTAAGGAACATGTGCATGATTTTTTATTGCGCATCTGTGCTTTAAGAGTTGATTTGACTCATCCAACTTATGAACCAGACTGATCATAATTTTATAAGTAGGGTGATTGGGGCCTAACCTGTCATCTAAGTGTGCTGTCTGGTTATGCAGTTCTGTGAAAAAGAAAACATGTGGGCTTTGCAACTGTATTATCTGTCCGGTTTTCACAATGTAAAACATGGGTTGAACTTATTTATCGTGCACCGCACCCTTTTTGTTCCCTCAACAACTAAGAAGCACTGCTGTTAAAGTTTTTTTTTTGTTTTTTTATTTATTTATGAAGTACGATCTTAATCTTTTCTATGTTTTATACAGACATAGGTGTAGGTATTTGTTGCCGAGGGTCAGTTACTATCGTTTCTCGTATATATGTTAACTGTACTAATTGAATATTCTGCATACATAAACACTTGTCACATGTATCAAATTTCTAGGCCACACTTAGGTTGACATTTAGCTCCACACGAATGCATTTGGACTGAGGAAATTGTGGAGCGGGTATCTTTCTTGTCGATTGGAGATTGGGGACTAATTCTATTGGGTCTTGATCATGATTAAGACATTGGAAAAAATAATGATTTTCTTTGAGATTGCATATTGTAGTTGTTCGCTATGTCATTCCTTGCTTTATTCTTTTTTCTTTGATTATATCTTGTTTTCAATGTAAATTTGTCTTTCAGTACATATTAAGATTTATCTTTTCCTGCGTAATGGGTTCCTTGCATTGATCATTGTTGGCTTCAAATTATTTGGGACATAAAATAGTTGCTTTCAGTCTGATTTCTGCCTTTTGCCTTTGGATTGGTTACCTTTGCCTAGCAAGAGCAAGATTATGGAATTTGGGACTACTGCAATATTGATTGTTTACACCATTGTCATTCCTGACTTGTTCTTGTTTGATTTTTAGTTTCTAATGACGATTCTAAATGTTCTGATTTAATTAGATAAAAAGCTTGTGCCCAAGACAACCAATGACATCAAACTGATTAATGCTGGGAAAATTTTGGAAAACAACAAGACTGTTGGACAATGTCAAGCACCATTTGGTGAGCTTCCAAAAGGGGCTATTACAATGCATGTTGTTGTGCAGCCACCATTAACAAAAGCAAAAACAGGTAGCTTTTATGTATTCAATGTTTTTTCCCTATGCCCCTGCTAATTAAAATTCCTTCTAAAATATTGGTGTTTGCATATGTGCTTTGTGCTTTTCAGCATATTGCATGAACCAATTAAAATTTAGATCTCAAGAAACAAGGGTCATGTTTTCTTTCTTAGGCCTTTGTTCGAAGTTCATTTTGTTTGTTTATCTGGACAGAGAAGAAGGTGGATGAAGCCCCAAGGAAATGTTTTTGCTCGTGTTCCATATTGTAAGAGAATTGTTTATCTGAGGTCGAGCTTTTGAGGTGCCTTGGCATTTGCTAGGATCTCCTTGGCCACGGGAACGGGTAGCTGGAAAGACAAATAATTTGTAAAGACAGTGTCATCCTTGCTTGGTACATGTTTTTTCGAGGGCATTCCTTTGTAACGGTGCACGATGACAATTATGTATTTGTCTTCTATATAAAATGGCTGTTTGATATATTAGTAGCTGCAATTTATTATTACCTTTGTTTTATACAAAGTTGAGTTCGATATCAGAGGGTTCATCTTAGTTTCTGCTGATATTCCTATGTGACATTTACAATATTCTGGCAATAACCATTGTGGTTCATGGAATCTGGACAGTAGACTCGTTAAGACATAATTGCTGAACAAATATAGTATTGTTTGATGGATTGAAGTTGAGCCTGTTCTATGGTTGAGAAGTAACATGTGTATCTGCTAAGTGCATAAATTTCTTTTAAAATTTCTCTTTATTTACCTCGTCAAAATATACTAATATTAAATTTTTTTCTATAACACCATGTTTCATTCTAAGAGTAAAATATTCATTGTCTTCATTTTTCTAAAATGAATTTGTAAACTGAAAGAAAGCAGAGTTCTTACTTATTAGGATCTAATCTAATCAAAGATTAAGATAGATAGGCAATACCATTCAGTCCAGGATATATGAATCAGTTACAGAAAATCTACCAGCTTTTCATAGACACATGCGGGTTCTCATCATTGATCAAATCAAACGGTCACTTTCAAGAACTGGTTTTTCATTTCCAGGCAATCTCTGAATTTTCATTCTCAAGAACTTGTTATCTTACCTCCAATTTTGAAGACCCTACTGTACAGTGGTTACGACATGAAGGACGGGAAGACAATCAGGTCATGTACATTGGAATTTTCTTATGCGATAAATTATTAAACAAACATCATCTCTTTAGTTAATTAATCTTATCCAGAGGTCATTTTCTGTAAATCAAATATAATCCTTGACGAGCTTCACCCTTTTCCTCTTTTGGCGTTCATCTCGTTCTGTTTGCATGGCATTACTTGCGTACGCACGCGAACAATTTAATATAAAAATATCTAATTAACAAGAGCGCCTAAAGTAACAGTACACGTACGTGAAATGGAATGGAGAGAAGATCATCAGCATCGCCATGCAGAAGCAGCAAGAATGGCACGATCTTGCCAACCCAAAAGCAAGCAACCTTTATCTTCTTTCAATCTGTAACCATCGCATGAATACAATCCCAGCAAAATCTTCGATTGCGTCACTGCATTTGTACTCAATGGCACTCCTTTAAACCCTTTTCCTTCCATTATCTTTCTCCATTTCTCTAGCCTCTCATGTCTTTCTATTCTTTCTGGTCCTTCACATGCCACTATGTTCCTTATCTCTGGTGCAAATATGTATTGCTCCACTTTTGCTCTCTGTGCAGAATCTGGAGGAAAAGTTGCGTCTAATGAATCAAATATTGCTGAATAATAGTGCAATGCCTCGAGGAATCGGCCTAAGAAGTATGGTCCGTTATGGCTTGCTTCTTTTTCAATTAGTATTACAATGTTTGGTGCTTGGTCACGGATCATTCCCATTAGGTTTCCCAGACAATTTCCGCGGACACGATGGAGCCGGTTAACAGCGTTGACGGCAAGAGCCTCGCCAACCCGTCTATTGAACATGTGTGGCTTGAGGTCTTCAAGTTGCTCTCCAACTGGGTGGAATTCAAACGGTACATGGAGAGAGTAGGCAAGTTCCGTTAAGCACCGACCTGTTTCCTTGACGGATTCTATAGAAGATCCAACTCCTGTTATTCGGAGAAAAGGAGCACCTCCAGGTCGAGCAGCTAGGGCTTGCATGAAGGCTGGCCATTGGTAGCCCTGAAGGATATCTAGGTCAATTACATGAACACGTTCTTCAGCTTCAAATGCCTCAAAGATAGCTTGATTAGCAGTGAAATGAGCAAACTTAACGTATGGGCAGGCTTGGTACAAAATTTGGTAAATTTTAAGGACTTCTAAGGAGTTTGGTGGGAAAGGAGAGAAGGGTTTTAGGTTAGAGGTACTTGATTTTGTTGTCAGGGTTTCTGCAAGTCTAGCACTTAGGGCTTCAGTGAAGCAGGAAGCAATTCGTTGCATGGAGTCACCGAGAGGTGAGACCACACGATTCAGATGGTGAAGGTATCTTCTTGCTAACATATAGTCCTCTTTGGCCACTGCTTCAGCACAGGTAAGAAGAAGATGCACCAATTGAAGCCCACTGTCTTGTTCCTGGAGAAACAAGTTAAGATACATGGATAATTAATTCTGCGATGATGTATAAAACAGAAAAATCAAAGTGCGACGGACCTACATCAGGCTATGGTAATATGGCTAATATTGAGAGAGAGAGAGAGAGTTTAACCTGCTCAGAACTGATGGGGACAGGCGCCATCAAGATATGATTAATACTTTGCCGTTGCTGTGGTGGTGGCAGTGTTGTTGGATGCTGTTGCTGCTGTATTTGTTGCTTCTCCTGGTGGTGCTCTTGTTGCAGTTGTTGAGATAATGGTGCAGCTGCAATGGATCCAATTTGATAGATATCCTTGTCTTCTGTCAGTTGAGAACCTCCAGCCGTTGACGATGCTTCACTCACTGATCCACAAAACCTCGAAGAACTTGGCATTGCTAAGCTTTCCAGCATCGCCGTAACTGTTGTAGGCATATCCAGCAATTGTGATGAACTTCCACTACCACATATCGTCATCGGTGAGAACATCCCGTATCCATCTTTTTGGTAATCATCCAAGAAATCTTCAATAGCTGGCAAAGCAAGATTCTCTGCTGGTTGCATATACTGATTGTTTGGAGAGTTAAAGACTTTATGAAGTGGGCTCTGCCCTTTCGCTTTGAGAGTGCTGCTAAAAGCTCCAAGCTGAGCAGCAAAGCGAGGAGGAGAACACCCTGAAAGACTCTGTCCTTGCATTGCCTGAGCATAGTTACAGTTATAATTGTAAGCTGCAGTCTGAGGAGAAGGCAAATTCCTCACAGGAGATGAAATCATGAAGTCACCATCTAAATGATCGGTGAAGAAGGTCTCCCATATCGAACTGTCCGGTGACTGGACTTCAACATCTCCATCCAACTCAAATTTGAGTGGTAGAAAATTGAGGCTTGGTGGGGTTAAGCTATTTTGCTTCAAGTCAGAAGATGGAGCAGTTGTTTTAATCTCTGAAATTGACTCATTTGGAGAAGTTGGCTGAAGTTTAGTGCTATAGCTCTCACTCTTAAGAGGACCCATGCTTCCACAAAGTGAATTAATCATCTTCTTCTCCTTTGAAATCCAATATTTCTCAATACCCACAAACCCAAAACAAGATTTCTGGGCTGCAGAAAACAAAGAGTGTTTTCGATATTCTCTTTTCAACTTAGCTTTCACTCTCCTGTATGGTATAGGTATGGCAAAGAGAACATTAAAAGCTAAAGTCTTGCGTTTTTCTCTCTTCTTATTTGGGTTCAGCAAGGATTTTTGTCTGTTTTTGCAGATTGTCTTCGATTAAAGGACAAAATTCAAATCTAATAGCATACGATTGGAGGTTAGTGATTCAATCACCACTACTATGTTTAGTTGTATTCAAGGGGTGTAATTTGTCATCTCCATTCTCCTTTCTTAACTTCATGTTACTCGGCTTTGGAAGGCCTGCGAGTGCGCTAAGAGACAAATTTGATGGTTGGGGGCCACTCCCTTGGGCCGACCCAGCTGGGAATAATTTAGTTGGAATTGGTTCGTAAAGAATAGTAGGAATTGAAGATTACAGAGGAGAAAATTATGAAGAAAATAGTTTTAAAACGGAAAAAATGACAGGAAAGCGACCCATATTCATTCCAAAATACCAATGGCGAAAAGAACTTCAACGATGCACATTGACGCAAGGGAAAAACAATTAATTTTGCATTAACAAAGAAGGCCCCAACACTGAAGCCCTTGCTAATATCAATTGTGGTTATCTCCTTATGTCACCACTTGCTTTTCAGTTTTGGTCTTTCTAAATCCTTTCTAAGTTTAGTCATATCAATGAATATCTTTTCTACTATACGATGTATGGATACCCATTCAACGAGTCATGATATAAAGTGAGTATGGAATTACTATATTTCTTATATTAAATATATCATATATATAACATAATAGTTCTGAGTTGGTTGCTCATCATGCATGGAAATGAAAAACTGTAATGGGAAAAAGGAAAATGTTCCGAGTAAAAAAGAAAAGAAGTGGAGGAAAGAAATGAGAATGTGATGACTGATGAGAGGAAGTGAGTAAAGAAGAAGACAATAAAGGAGACATTGGCAAGATCGTCGGATTTAGCGTCGGTGGCGCCGCCTACGCCTTGGATTTGCCAAAGGAATGAAGCGTTTGTCTCTCTTAGGCGGCATTTCTCTCTTTCTTTTTCGTATTACTTTATACTCTTTAAATAAAAATATTGCACCAATAGCAGGAGCCACATACGTACACGTACCACCTTCATTCCCAATTATCAAATCTTGCCTCATCACTTGGAAATATACCCAGAAAAACGAATTGAAAATACTCCGTTAATATTAATGTGTCCAACTCACCACCGTCTAAATTTTCTCACTTCTTGTGTTTGTCACAACCTGAAACGATCCTGCATGGAAACTCCCCATCCCCATGCGTACGTGTGTTTAATTATGATCCTATTACTATATTAGTACACGTGTAATTCTCATGTATGAATTACTTAACGTTCATCAAAACTTAAGTCTAATATTATTAGATGAAGATCGATCTTGTACCAGGTTGATCATTTCTTCACAAGTATTAAAGTTTAAATTCCATCGCGCTTACATCACTAGTATTTATTTCCTCGGGAAGTACTTAATTACACTTAATAAATTACTACTTCTGAAATTCAACGAGTAATTCTGGAGTTTGTATGTAGCTGTAGAACATGCTATTCAATAAGATTTATATCCTGTTAAACTTCAAGACCAAGTCTCAAGTCTTCATTATTAACTTTTCTTATGGCAAGCAAGCGATTCAAGATCAATTGGTGC
>JAXCLQ010019532.1:0-33412 GCA_035584115.1 Cedrela odorata | reverse complement strand
AAGTGAAATTAAATCTCGGCAATTTCGGTAGGCCGAGTTTGTTTGAAATATTTGGGAGTGTTGGAATTTGATTATGCCAATGTGTTGAAAAATGAATTGGCAGGAAATGACAACATTTAATAAATTCGAAAATGTTACGCCAAATGTATTTTGTTTCTGAAAATCGTTATAATATGCATATATATGTATATATGTATAAGTATATATGTGATGATGGAATAGCGTAAGTATGGTAATCAGTCTATATTAGAAATTTATAAAGTGTTAAGTTTGAAAATATGGAAGTTGTAGAAAGGTAGCGGCAAGAATTGGCATATAACTAAAATAGGTTGTGTTAATTTGTTTAGGTACGCAACATTAATATAAGAACATACTCGGGAGAGCGGGAACAAATATAAGTAAATCGTGCATGCATTTTAATGTTTGGAAATTATGCGATATCTGATGTTTGATGAAATGTTATTTGTACATGTTGGTAGGCCAAGACAATTCTATGAAATGACTAATGAAATGTTTATGAATTTGAATGTTTACGTCGATATTGCATTTAGAAAGTAAATATGAAATGTTGTCGATGTGTGATATGTTTGAAAAAAAAAATGTATTTTATAGCTTAGTCGTTAATTATGTTATTCTGATCTAACCGAATCTTGTGTAAAAGGCGAAGTTTGCAGGCTAGTAAGAATTTTGTTTAGCACACTGTGCTCGCTTCTGTTATATGTAAATGTAAATGACCGCTTAATGCGGAACACGTGATCACATTATGAATTCGGGTCACCGTGGGTGCAGGTGACATTAATTGACTAAGCCGTTCTAAATATATTTGTATTTTGAATGAACTTTATATAATTAAAAAGTTTGAAATTGTACTGATTGTTTAAACTTTCATATTTTGCACTGTATCGACTTATCACACTTGTATAATTTACTTACTGAGATGTTTATCTCACCCTTTATTGAAAATTTATTTTTCAGATAATAGCATATAAGGATGATCGAGTACGCAAGCGAGGGTGTTAGACGTATTCGTAGTTTTTTTGATATATGTAATTTGTAGATTAACTAAGTAATGTACATACACTTATAGGCTAGTATAAATATTTTTGGATATGAAATTAATAAGCTATTTGTATTATAAGGAGTTGTAATGTATGTATATTTGTATATATAATAAAAAAAATTGTTAACTATAAATGTTCAAGTTTTTTATAATAAAAGAATAGTATTGTAGACAGCAAACATGAATATGGTTTTGTAGTTAATATGAAATAGGTGTGACAGTTACAAATTTTTAAAATTACAAGTGTTACAGAGACAATCTCCGCCTTGCTTTCCTATTTTTATATTATAATATATTTAAAATTAAAAATAAAACTAATATATATATAATTAGGTTCACTTTTTTATCAATTAAAAATTTATCAAAATAAAAATATAATAATTAATTAAAATTAAAATAAATGACCAATTATAATAATTGTATTAAATATTTTAGTATATTAATGTATGATTAACAAAGAAAAAAAAACTCCTAAGATTTTATTTTCTAATCTACCAAATAAAACATTTTTTTTCTACAAAATTAATAAAAAGATTTAATATTTTTTCTACAAAATTTAATTAATCTCTGAAGATTTTATTTAATTTAATTTTTTTAAAAAATTATTATTTTATTAAGAATTGAGATTATAATTTATCGACATGTTAATTTGTTAATATTTGTATATAAATTAAAATAAATAATTTATTTATTATTTATTATTTAATTTTGTTAATATTTTGTATTTTTTTTATATTTAATATTGATAAATGAGGATGAGCCGAGGACGAGGATCTTTGCTTTAAGATGGGGAAATTTATTTTCAAAACGGGGATGAACCAGAGACGAGGATGTCGCTTTCAAAATGGGGATGACTTTCCTCGACTCGTTGACATCACTATTTGAATGGGACCAATATGTATGATTTTATAATTTTAAACCATTATTCATTAAGGTACAACGGTTCATTAGATATTTTCAAATTTAAGATCTTTGATATTTACATTAATTGTTTCGAAAACAAATTTTGTGATCAATTAGAAGCCGAACTTTCAAAATTTTGAATAGTCTTAAATTTTTGTAATTAGCAAATAATTATAAAATAATTCAATATTTTCATATTGGTACTCGAATAAATTAATTCCATGAATATGAATATGCAAGATTTTAAAATGTTTTATTATTATTCATTAATTGTAAAAGTTTGGGGGTTCATTCAAAATATAAAAAGTAAAATTTTTTTAATTTTTTTAATGGAGGGTATTTTCATCAAATTTTAATTTTTTTGTTTTATTTAGTAAAAAAAAATTATAAGTGTAGCTATTTTAATAAATTAATTTATAAATGTGGCTAGTTTGAAAAAATTTTCAAAGAAATATTACTAAAATTAAAATATAAAATTTTAGTAATAATTTTGTATCTCAAAAAATTAGATGAATAAATTTAAAATAAAAATTAATGTCCCGGATTTCTTAAGAGTTCCTTTGTTGTTTATAAGGTGTACCACAAACAAACATATATAAACCGAGTTCCACTTAATATAATTCCTTGGCTCTATGGACTATTACACCCTAGGGAGTTAGCTCTTATAAAGATGCTCGAATTTCACCAAATCCATAGTGAGTTCTCTTCCTTTTTTTCTTTACGTAGATGGTTTAAGATGACAGAAACATTTATCTAAAAAGAAACATAATATTTGGATAAGCATGACCAGTTAACTTGACAAAGTAAAATACGTTTGTTGATTCGCCCTAATTTTAGGATAGGTTTAGTTTTGGATGGCTTTGAAATGTAAATGTACCGTCTGCGTATGTAGAAGCAGAAGCAAATTGTATTTTGATTCCGTATTCAATATGACCTTTGCAATATTGACCTCTCAATCCCATTAATTATTACAAATCGCTTGCAACAAGTAACAAGTCACCGAATTTATGGGTATTTGTTAACTTAAAACGATGTCGTTTGCCGTTGTTTGAGGTTGTCTCTCGTACTTTCCCTTCTTTGATCGATGTGGGGTATAAGGGAAGTGTGGAATTTATTAGTAATGTCTCTCAGTCTACGATGATTAAAAAGATAAATATTTAACAAAAACTTCCTCTTTAAAAACTGCACTAAACAATTTCTTATTGTTGGTGTAGATTATTAAATTTAATAAACTTTTATTCTTGTAATATGAACTTGAGCTGCAAACTCATTTTTGGCACCGGGATTCTATCCAGCGTGGTTTTGGGCTACTTTGTGGGTAGATTCTGATTGTAAAATATCGGTAGTAAGTAATGTAACCCTAGGAAATAAAGTATTGCGGGAATTATGATATTGGATACTCTGTTCTTGTCTTGTAAACAAAGGGAAGACGTATATATTTAATAATTATATTAAAAATTAAAAATTTTAATTCGATAAGATTTAATTAATCCTGTAACTTATTTAATATTTTTTATTTATAGCTTAATATATTTTTATAATATTTATGATAATATTCTTTTTAGTATTAATTATTTTTTTAAATATAATTAAACACTTTTTAAAATAAATAAATATAATTATAAAATTTTTAAAATAAAAAATTATAAAAATAAATTTACCAAATTATAAATGAATTAATACGATATAATTACTCAAATAATTAATTATGTTATAAACATATTCACATGACAAGAATTGTAAACTCTAACTCTGATACTATTATTAATTCAATTGTGTTGTATCATTCGTTTAATAATTTTGTCATTTTATCTTAATCCAAACTCTTAAATTTTATATTGTGGTTATAGTAAAATTGTCACCCTTAAATAGTAACACAGTTAGGAGTATATAAAAGTATTTTTAGTTTCGGTTTCACTCAGAACTAGAACCTATTCTAAATAATTCGGTTTTTAAATTTTAGAACTAGAACCTACTGTGTTTAACAGGGCACCCTTTTTTTTTCGGTTCCAATTTAGTTTCAGTTCGAAAATAGGGTACCATGTTATCAATTATATCAATTTTTTTAATTTTTAACTCTATAAAAAAAATCTTAAAAAATAAAATCAATAAAATTAAATTATAAAAGTATTGTATCTATTACAAAAAATTAAGTGAACAAAAGAAAAAAGAAATAAGTTATTAAAAAGAATTGATATACGATAAATTATTAAAAAAATATTGTATTATTTCTCGAGTTAATATTACATATCACTATAAAGATAAATTTAATTTTTTTATAATGGTACAATTATATATATAATAATATTATATTATGTATATATTTATTTATTATAATTGTTAACTTATTTGATAATTTTAAAATAAATATATACACATCACGATTTTATTAAATTATTATATAAATAATACGATAAATTAAATTAAATTAAATATTATAAATATATTAATTAATTTTTTTTATATAACTCAATGAATAAAGATGTAATTCAATAATTAAAAGTATATATTTGAATATGAAATAAAATTTAATTCAATTGGTTTAAAAAATATTTTTTTTATTTTTAAATTGAATCGATTATTCGGTTCGGTTTCAATTTTATAAATTTTAGAAATAAAATCTATCTTTTTTAATTTTTTAAAATTAAAATTTATTATAAAATAATTGATACTAATTCAAAATTAATTTTTTTTATTCAATTTTTAATAGTTTCGAATCGAATCGAAATAGTTGCCCGACTAATTTTATTATTAAAATTGTACAGCATTTTGTTGTGTACAGCTGAAGAGTATTTGTCTCAGCCAAACCAAAACGTCGTCGATCCTGATCTTCTTGCCATGTTGCTCGTAAAATCTCTGCTAGTGTTTCGCTTTCATTCGTTTTTATCTTAAGCTCTCGCTGGCTTTGCGTCGCGTCTCGCCAGACTCGTTAGATGAACGAAGAAACAAACAACAAAGAAAAATACAAAACAACCGAAATCACAGAGACTGAATTGTTAATTTTCTTGAAAACCGAAAGGAACAAACAAATTTATAATTCACTTGTAATCATAACCATTTCTTGACTTTCGCGTCGTAACGGCGTCATTTCTTTAAACATTAAATTTCTCTGTTTCTAGGTATTCTTTAAATGCTCCTTTAGTTTTTCATTTTCGTTTCTTAACGAGTGACCTTCAAGATTGCCAGTGTGCTGATTCAACAGTGTCGTCGTTTGAGTCACTGGCTATGGTGTCAAATCCTGAACCTTCATTGATTACAAGAGAAAGTTGGGAAACAGCTGAGGGAATAACAAATGAAATACTTTGTACAATTAGACCCACTTTGGTTGCAGACAACAACAGAAGAGAGGTTATAAAGTACGTTCGTGATCTCATCACTGGCTCTCTTGGTTATGAGGTTGTTTTCTTTTTCTCTTTCAATATTTTTTTTGGTGGGTTTTTCTTTTTCTTTCTTTTGTTTTCTTTGGGGGTTTTGTTGTTAATCTAATAAAATAGACATGTAAACAGTTTTTAATTGAAGTGCAAGTAAATTTTCTTGGTTTTTCTACTTAAAGAAAACAATAAAACAGTAATGGTGAAGAATTTCTCCGCACTGATATTTTCACTGCAAATATGCACTCGATATTACAAGGAGTGTTTCAGAATATTACATATATACAAAGTTGATTGGTGAGCAAGAAAAATAGAGCGAGTAAAAGTTGTACAGGTGCTTAGTTGATCAAATTACAGCCATTGATTCAAAACAGAATGTACTATGTCCTTTTCTTTTTGGCAGTAACCATTGGTGTAATGTACGAATTCCAGCTCAGCATCTAGTGCATTGCTTTCCTTCAGCACCAAAGCTGCACTTGCTGGTGCCTCCTTTTCCTTCCCTTTGCTGCTGTGCTCTGCTGCATCTCTTTCCTGATTAATTCTAACATTTCTAGAGTCTAGTGTTGTCCATTACTGAAATATTGTCTTTTGATGAAATAGTACACAAGTGACCGTGGTTTTTTGTTTGTTTTGTCTATGATACCGTTAATACTAGGTTTTGTTAACGATTCGTAATATACCAATATCAATACTGTCTGACATTGTAGAGCATAACCCTGTTTGTTTTAGGGGATAAAAGAGATTGATATTAGAGAAATGTTTGTCTAATAGATAAACGACGATCTTCATTCATGTGATGAATTAGACTGTGGTTTTGTTGGTGAACTTTCCATTTTGTACCATGTGAGCGTCCTTGTACAGTGACATGGTGTTGCTAGAATCTTTACACCCTGCACTGCCCCCTCAGATTTAACAATTGGCTGCTACTATTTTCTAAAACATTTTACATTGGGCAATGGAATTTGAGATGTCCTTTCTTGGTTTAATTGGCTCAGAAGTTCATTTCTTCTGTATTCTCATCTACAGGTTTTCCCTTCTGGGTCGGTTCCACTAAAAACGTACCTCCCTGATAGAGATATTGATCTGACTGCCATTAGCACTCCAAACATTGAGGACACCTTAGTCTCTGATGTTCATGCTGTTCTGAAGAGCGAAGAGCATAACAAATCTGCTCAATATGAAGTGAAAGATGTCCATTGCATTGATGCTGAGGTTCTTTCCAACTGATGGCTATTTTGGAAGTCCTATCTGATTAAGTTGAAAAATATTTTTAGTTCTTCTTTGTGTTTGATTTGCAGCTTTTTCTCTTACATATATCTGCATGACATTTGTTTCAATGTTGCCATTTTTCTTCTTTGTTTTAAAATGATGTGCGACTGATAAGTTTTCTTCTCAGATTTCTTTAATTAGTTTTTTACCTGGTCAAACAAACAAATGAATTAATAAACGAATGAGTTAAAGCATTTGGAGTATATATTAGGACTTGTGATGATAGAGACTGTTTTTCAAAGTGGTTTTGGGAAAAGAAATTTTTTTTCTTACCCCTTCCTATCTTTCATTTAAGATGGGTGCATAGAGGAATTTTTGTGAGAGCCTTTCATTTTTTATTCACAAAGAGAGGAATCTCAGGTTTTAATGATAGAATTTATTGTTTTCAGAGAATTTTTGACAAAATATATATTTGATATTTCCTTTGGTCCTTCACAGGGGCATTCCCCTCTCGTGATATAACAGGTGTCAACTCTCCATCCAGGATTGTTACTTATGCCAAGCTGAGATTCCCTTTTCCAGTAAAAAAATTAAATAGACTGATCTTTGGGAATTCCACATAGCTGGCTGGTACTGGTGGGGAGCTTTGTAGAGACAGCTCTATGAATTTCTTTATTTCTTCCCGTCTGGGGGGTTGTGGAAATTTTTGGTGCAAGTTCATAGTTAAAGCAATCTTGGCCAGTTAAAGAGAGATATGATCATTAATGATGAATGGTGGTAAAATTTCATGGATATCTGGTGGTCTTATGGACTTATCATATTGTTAGAAGAATGGATCCATGTGATAAAAATGCAGGGTTGAGGCATAATAGTTGGCACATTTAGGGTTCCCATTGTTCATTTTTGGGCCCTAAGATTGTGAAAGGTAGTGATGGGTTTATATGGAGATTGGAACATTTAACACACTGCTGAAATCAATCACATATTATTGATTCATGAACTTATAGTCTCTCAAGTTGTATTATAAGCTAAGTTTGGATCAGTGCATCTGAGGATCTTAATTTCTGCCTAATATATGGCCATAAACAAAGTAATGGCTATTAAACTGACGGATTGTAATGGAAGTAGTTGTTCAAACAGAATCCAATAGAAATGACTACTGCTGACACTATGAGGATCTAAGATTTTTGGCTTGATGTTGGCAATATGCTAAATTTGCATGTTTAAAATTTAATTTATTTAAAAAATGCTACTTTCTTTTGAATTCATGCTAACATGGGTGGCTATTCTGGTTCTCTTGCTTTCCACTATTCCTCGTCCTTTTCTTTATTGTTTTTAATCATTCAAAGAATTGCCAAGTTGCACTCCATTCTTTCTTAATCTCATATGTTTGTCTTGTGCTGGTATTGTTGATCTTAATGGACTACTCACCTCTCTAGTGCCAAGCAGAGTTCTTGTGTAGTATGGACCTATGGGTTACTTATACATAAACCCAAAAATAATTATTTTTTCATCAGTTACATCTGTAATTTTCATCTGCAAGTTCTGTACAAATTGGCTTTCTGGGAGCAAGATTATTTGGGAATTGTTATGAGCATTGTGGATCTCTGAAATCACAACATATCCACTTCAAAACTATTATTCTAATCGCATATTGGTTCATTCACATAATCATGTTGTAGGTAAAATGTTCAACTATGTTTCTCTTCAAATTTGAGATCCTGCTATTGAAGGCATCATAATATTTGTTTATTGTTTCTATTTTAGCTGATACTCATTTCTGGAAAATAATCATTGTTGCAGATAAAATGTTCAACTATGTTTCTCTTCAAATTTGAGATCCTGCTATTGAAGGCATCATAATATGTGTTTATTGTTTCTATTTTTGCTGATACTCATTTCTGGAAAATAATCATTTTCAGCTATTATTTGGTCTCTGTCTTTAAATATTTTGGTTTCCGGTGGCAGGTTAAGCTTGTGAAATGCCTTGTGCAAAATATCATTGTAGATAGATCCTTCAATCAGTTGGGTGGACTTTGTACACTGTGTTTCCTTGAACTGGTATGACTTGCTTTAGATTATGTAGAATAAAATGAGCAACTAGCAAGACAAATGGGTTGTGGAATAAACTAGTTTACCAAGAAAAACAAGTTTACTTAGTTAATTTAGCTTGCAATGAGTTTATTTGTAATGGCCTATAAAGTGGCATGTCCTAATTGATTATTCATGCTCATGAAACCGCACATTTGAATGACATTCTCTGTTTTATCAAATTATTGGATTTGTTGAATCTACACTGACAAACAATATAGAATAGCCTGTCTATTTTGTAAAAAGTAGGCATTTCTCATGATGCTTATTTTGCAGGTTGATGGCATTATTGCCAAAGATCATCTCTTTAAATGCAGCATTATTCTGATAAAAGCTTGGTGTTATTACGAGAGTCGTATTATTCTTGGCGCTCATCATGGTTTGATTTCAACTTATGCTTTGGAAACATTAGTCCTGTATATCTTCCATCTATTTCATTCTTCTTTAGATGGTCCTTTGGCAGTAAGTATTAGCAAGAATTACTGTTTCACTGTACACAGTATGCATGCTCGAGTTCTGAATAAGTGTTTTTGCAATTTACATAGGTCCTTTACCAACATCAGATAGGTACTTCAGCAACTTTGATTGGGAGAATTGTTGCATCAGTTTAAATGGACCAGTTTGCAAATCTTCCCTATCTGATGTTGTAGGTAAGAATTTCCCATTGTGTTTGTGATAGTGGATGACTTGATATTGCTTATTGCTTGAATTCTGTCTCACAGTCAAAGGAGTGGAAAATGGGACGGACGGTCTATTGCTAAGTGAAAAGCTTCTGCAAGAATGTTTTGACAAGTTCTCCTTTCCATCAAGGGGGATGGAAACAAACTTACGTGCATTTCCTCAGAAGCATCTTAATATAATAGATGCACTGAATGAAAATAACAATCTTGGGCGCAGCGTCAACCGAGGTAGGGAACCGTTTCTTCTTAGTGCAATGGCTGTTTGAGCAGGACTATGAGTCTATGATTTCCTTCAATATAGAGGACCACAGCCTACACAACACTGAGTCCATGATTAGCTTTAGTGAAAAGTGCACTGCCCAATGGCTGATCTACCTTCATGAAAGCAGCATTGCCATAAACAAACATGAGAGCAACATTGCCATAAACAAACATGAGAGTAACTGTGCCATAAACAAGTTTAATTCTTCAGCTGCAATCCCCTTTACTTTCATTTATTTCAGCTTTATTAAGGACCCGTTTGGTATTGAGGTGTGGTGGCTTTTAAGCCACATTTGTTGTGGGATGGAAGCACTAAATGTCAAATTTTAATGAAAAAGTGGGAGGGTCCCACTAAAAGTTAGTATTACCAAATACCTTTTAGCTTTGCTTCCAAAGTCAAGTGAAATCACCTCAATACCAAACGGACCCTAAAGATTGTGTGATCACTGCAATGTTATCTTGGCCTCCTCCACTTTTACCATCACCTCGTTGGCTAGCATTACACTTAATAAAAAGCTGTAAAAGTACACTTATACATGTGGCAATGTTTAACCGAAATGCTGAAATGCTGATTGTTATTAAGTGTAAATTGGTTCTTTCTAACCGAAAGTACTTTTAGAGTAAAATAACCATGTGGCACCATGTTTTTCCTTCTAAGTTGCCTTTTTTTTTTTTTGGTTGCCTCATGTCCTGGGATATTTTTCAGGTAATTCCTATCGAATACGTAGTGCTTTTAAATATGGAGCTCGTAAGCTAGGACAAATCCTTATGTTGCCAAGTGAAAGATTGGCAGACGAGCTCTACAAGTTCTTTGCAAATACTTTGGAGAGGCAAGGAAAATATTGGACTGATGAGCAAGGTTTTGCTCTAGCAGCTGGCGCTAGCAGTGCTGACTGTTTAGTTTCAACTCAACATTCTGAAAGATGTGATGAAGACAGTGTTTTCCTGAAATCATCAAATGCCTGTTACAGTAATGATAAGACTGCAGGATTTAGAAACAACAAAAAAAGACACTCTTTGAAAGTGATTTCCTCTTGGATGGTGCCAGAATTGAATTGCACCTCGGACAGAAATGCTGTTTCTAGAAGTCATCATGCTGGGGATGTAAAAGTTGTGGCAGCTGGAATTTGGTCCCCTAGAAATAGAGATGATTCTTCTGGTTGTTTGTCTCTAAGAAGTGACTTTGGAACTTCCCTTCTGGGGAAAGCTCAGCAAGCATCCCATTGCAGTGGGAAAATTGAAAATGGAAGCTCCCCTGGAAGAATACGAGTAAGAGCTGCAGCTGCTGCTGCTGCTGCTGTTGTTGATGTTGCTTTATTGCCTGAATCCGAGAACAATTTAGTGGCTGGTAGTTCAATCTGTTCATACAACAAGCATGAGAACATAGCTCCCAACAGTTCAGCACTTTTGACTCCTACTAAATCAGAAAATTCATCCTCTTTTCTTTGAGAAAGAAAATCAGTGAGCATTTCAGATGAATCTGAATCTTTAAAATCCTTACTGGAACTTAGTGGTCACTGGGAGAGCTACTTCAATAATTTGACTTATGCTAAGCATTACCATTTGTCCGCGCCTGTATTGCTGAGCCCCACCATGTCACATCAGTTACAGAATAACAATCTTTGGGAAACTATCTACGGATCCGTACAGTTGGAGCCAAATGTTTATTTTAAATTGAATGCAAGTGGTGGTTTGGGGCCTCAACTATCTCATGCCATCCAATGTTGCTTTTAGTTCAGAAGACAAGAAAAAATCCCGAGGAAAAGGCACATACTTTCCTAGAATGGTACATGTATTTCAAAGCCATGTTTCCGGGTAATGTTGTTTTTACTTGCAACTTTCATCCATACTTCTGCACTTATACTGAAATCTTGCAGAATTTTCGTTCAAATGGGAATATGCCATTGTTAGGGGGAGGAGGGTTTCAGGCACAAGGGGCTTATGTTCAGAGGCATACCCATAGAAATGGCTTGATGACGGCTCCAAAGGAGACAGATTTATCTGGAGAAGGCAATCTTGCGCTCTCTCAAGAAGAATTTTCAATTATGGGCAATGGGAAATCTGCCTTCCGACATCAATCATCTGTTTGGGGTTTTAAGTCCAATGATTTCTTTCACCCATTAGAGAGACATGATTCCGAGTCCTATGACTTTCAGCTAAGCGAAGTGCTGTTGCCAGAAGTCACCACACAGCTGGCTTTAGACACTTCTCTCTGGTTGGACTCTGCGCCAAGCCTTGAGGTTCCTATAGCACAGAGTCCTGATTCAGTTTCCAAAAGCAATCAAGAGAGGTACGTTTCTTTTTCTCTTTTTCTTTCTCATTATTAATGCTAATATCTGTAAGTTCTTCGTTTGTGGAATGTTTCTTTAATGTTTTATATGGTATGAGTTTTTTCAGCAATGCAGCAGAAGAGTCATTCCGTCTCGGAAATGAAGTTGATTTCTCTCCTCTGCCCCTCAAAGAGAGGATCAAAACATAGCAGAAAAGTAGACTGAGAGCAACAAATCAATAGATGCTGACAAGTAGATTGAGCTTTAGGGAAGGCTTTTTGCTCATTTTAGGTTTCTGTTTTATGTAAAAAGATGAATTCTGTACATTTTTCTGGTTTTACTCGTTCCTAACTTTAGACCCAAGTTTAATTAGCCTTTATAGAGTGAAATGAATGTACAATCCATACCATATCATTAGCAGCTGATGTTTGCTTAGAATTTTAGTCTAGAAACTCATCTTTTTGATTGTAGAGAAGCAAATGTCGATACCTGTTGATGGTTTGTTTGGGAATTGGGACTGTTGTTTTTAGTAAAGAAAAAGAATATATCGTTACTTTTTGTGATTTTTTATTGCACCGAGGAGACAGAACACAAAGGACGTGTACCAGAGAAACATGCAATTCGTTTACGAAAAGCCAAAAGCCAAACGTCTAATGATTTTTATTGATACGAAGCCAAATTTTCTTATTTATCCTTAAACAAACTATACTAACAATCTTGCTCATGAGGAGGCGAGTACTTTCCTACGTTCTGTGCAAAAATCGTATTTTTGTTGAGATATAATCAAAAGTTTGTGCACAAAGATGTTTTGTGTTAGTAACCCTGTCGATTCTTAGAAAATATATTATATTACTTTTATTGACAATAGCTAAAAATATTGTCCCATGCTATTGTTCCAATTTCTCGAGCGATCCGAGGATTTAATACATTGGAATCATGAAATGCATGTTAAATACATGTTACAATAGTGTTCAATTACCTAAAACAAAATTTAAAAAAACCTGATTAACGGACGATGTGCAAATAAAGATCCTATTTCCTTTTTCACTTGAAACCCTGACATAAATTTAAGATAACACCCCATAAGGATTCAATAAACAAAAAAAAAGTTATATTTACTTTTTAACAATTTGGAAATGTAAACTGACTTTTAGTTCTCTGCGAAAACAACGTTTATTTTTTAATTCATTTTTAAAGAACTCAAAACAAAAAAGTCTTTTTTCATTTTGAAAGTTTTAAAAGAACGAACAGAATGGATTCGAAATGTCGCAAAAAAAAAAGGAAAAGAAAAAAGTCCATTTCCAGAAGGAAGGGTATAAGAACTTTCCAAAGTATTGGCAAAGTTATATATTAGTACAAATGAAAATATATAAATGACCCTGACAAGAAGCATCAGTGGTCTAGTGGTAGAGGGTAGAGTGGTACCCTGTCACGGTACAGACCGGGTTCGGTTCTCTGCTGGTGCAATCTTAAATAGAGCTGTGAAGATATGCCTAATTGTGATGATAGGGTCCTATCACCGTCGTTTGATTTCTCGGACGAAATTAGCTAATCAGAGCTCTGATTTATATATATATATATATATATATATATATGTATGTATATTTTATAAATTCAATTATTCAAGTCCCTCTTGACTAATTAATTTTTTAATATTTATTATAAGAGATTTTAGATTAGATTTTCACTTACACTAAGACTAAGGATTTTTATTAATATTTCTATAATATTAAAAAAAATGGTTTTATTAAAGGTTTCTTTTATGAATTTTAGAGTTCATAAAACTTAATATATAAACCAAAAGGAAAAAAAAAATCTAAAAATAACCTTATTTCACATTCGCTCCTTTATATTTATAACTAGTCCTAAATTATTATTATCAAACAAACCAATTTTATTTTATGATAACAATTTTACTCTCATTATCACTTAACACTTGAACAAAATATAAAATAATAAATAAATATTAGTAAATATTAATTTAAATGATAAAAACTATAGTATTTTAGTGATGAGTATAGTTACTTAGATGACTTAAGTTCGAATCTCAACAATCAAATTTTTTATTTTATTTATTTTAAATATATAATAATATTTATTTTCTATTTTATTTACTTTACTTTAAATATACCATATTAATATATTATTTATTAACTATTTTTAAATATACATAATATATAATAAGTGATGAAATTAAATATTTATAATAAAATTTACTATAATAAAATTTACATAAATTTATAAATTTAAAAAATAAAAAGAAATTTTAATGACAAAAAGAAAAATTATCACTGAGCGTGCTTTTGTAGATTTTTTTGGTCATTAATTTTTTTCTTTTTTCTTTTAAATATACATAATAAACAATAATTTATGAAATTAGAAGAAAGAAAAATTATAATAAAATTTCATAAAATTTCATAAAATTGTTAAAGAAAAAATATTAAAAAATAAAAACAAATTATTTTATTTATTTTAAATGTACAATGTTAATATACAATTTACTAACTAATTCTTTTAAATGTATATAATAAACAAGAAGTAATGAAATTAAATTTATTTATAATAAAAATTTATAAAATTATTACTAAAAAAATATTTAAAAAATAAAGAATGTAATTGCGACTGTAATGTACTGTAACACGAAAGTGTAGCGGTACGAACGCATTGTAGATAGCGCGCTTGTACGAATGACATGAGCACATTTTATATAGGATTGTAAATCAGAAATAATATACAATTCAAAATACAACGGCTTTATCTTGATCTTAAAATCAATATCTCAGCAATTTCTCCACGACAATATATATTTAGCTAAAAGTAAATCTCATTTTTCATATAAAACAAAATGTAAATCAATTCATAAATAAACTATTCCTTATTTCGTAAAACACTAAATGTTATAAAACAGTTTTAAAAAAATAAAAAGCATATAAAAAATCAACTCACAAGTGTCCAAAAAACAAAACAAACACTCGATCACTGGGGCTGGATGACCGCTCCCTCGGCGTATCTATAACACATTTATAATAATTATTAACATAATAATTGAAGTGCACATGCTTAAAATTTAACTATGACGTTGATATATCACAAGATTCCCCTCATTTTTTAATTCTATTTTATTTTACAATCTGAATCTAACGATTAGTAATCGAGGTGTTGATTATACTTAATTCACTATTACTAACTAATTTCGCTCGATAACATATTATTTTGAAATGTAAATTAAGTGCAACTATACTGTCACTATTCATATCTTCCGATAAAATTTAATTTTATCTAATCTAATAACTAATCGGTTTAATTCTAGCCAAACAAGTATAATTGGCAAAATTGTCTGTAATGAACAATAATTTTTGTCATGAATAGTATTTTTATCATGAATAATAATTTTTGTAAAATATAAAAATACAACAATAACGATGCTAGGAATCATACCGAGGGGTCAATTTAACCCTAAGATGTCTGATTTACGAGTAATTTTGAAAATTCCTAAATTATAAATAGTAACACTATTCTCTTCCCGACTTAATTGTCGACCAAATAACTCAAACAAAATTTTTAAAATGTAGCTCATGTTGTGTATGTGTGATTTGCAATAAGAAACGAAATTTTAATCCGTTAGAAATTGAATAATTTAAAGAAAATTTTAAAAAATTTTGAAAATGAGAGGCATTGTCGGAAGCTACTGGAAAAATAAGAAGATTGCACAATGTTTAATTCTTCTCAACTTTAATTGAAATTAACATTTGAATAAATGACCATTTTACCCTTAAAAAAATTTGAAAAAGATTAAATAGAAAATGACAAATATGTCATTTATAGTTTTCCTATACATATATTATGTTTTAGACTTCGATTCTCTCTCTTCTAACCTCAGATTTGACTCAAATTTGATTCATATCGATCCTTATTGAGTTCTCTTTCTGTAGAAATAAACTATTTATCAATCAGAATTTTTTAATCAATACCAATTTTCATTTGAAGGTCGGGTGTATAGATAAAGCTTTAAAGAAAAATTTTCTAAACTTAATAAATTATTATTAAATCATATCCAATAACTAAGTAAACAGTAATACAAAGTTATTTACTTGGTTTTTATTACCCCGACATAATTTATAAAATGATAAAATTACCCTTAATATGTAAAATAACTGAAATGCCCTTAGTTTAAATTTTGGGGTATTACAAGATCGATATCCTACAAGGTAGTAGGTTCAAATGGAATATCCAAGCAAAACGAATAGATACCCAAACATATGGGATCGATACATTGAGAGAATATTAACATTCAAAATTCATAGTATCGATATATATCAATTCCAGAGAGTGGCAAAGTAATTATGGAGCAGACCAGATCGATGCCTAAGTTCAATGATATTGATACATGTCAATTCCAGAGAGTTATAAAATAATTATGGAACAAATCATATCAATACCAAAGTTCAAGGAGATCAATACATGTCAATTCTAGAGAGTTGTAAAATAATTATAGAGCAAACCAGATCAATACTTGAGTTTAAAGAGATCGATACATGGCAATTCCAAAGAGTTGCAAATTAATTAGGAAATGAACCAGGTCGATACGTAAAGGTAAACGAATTAATACTCGGGATTCGGATTCATCCTTCATACAAACGGATCGATACATTGTAAAAAAAATTCATACTTCCTGCTAATTTAAAGTTCAACGGTAACTTCTGTAGCATTTATGGTGGATATTAAATGCACCAAATTAAGATGTTAGACATAAGAGTTTTCACAAAGAGAATGAATATATATAGATAACAAAAAGACAACGTGAATAACTAGAGTTTATTGTGAACAATTGTAAAACATTCTCAAAAATATTCTCAACATAAATAATTGTTTCTCTCACTAGTGTAAAATTTTCATTTTTTCTTGTAAGAGAAATTTTTTTTGTACGAGCATATTGATACATTTGCTTTATTGTGTGAACTCAAAAACAGAATTATATTTCTGAAATTATATTGGATTCATCTTCATCCAGAGTTAAAGAAATTTTTATTGGGTTACTCTTCACCCGAGAGAAAATAAGTATACAGTTGTCCTTCACCTCAAGAAAATAGTTAAACTTCAGTAGTGATTCATAATCAAGAGAGTGGACGTAGGCTTAGCATTATCAAACCACTATAAACTCTATGTTTATTTTCTCTCTCTACTGTTTTATTTGCTATACTGTATTGCATTCATTTTAAGATTTTTAATTTTTTAAAATCTCAATTTACCCCCTGTTGAGTGTTACCAACAGGGCTAACATTTATATTTGGTACCAACTTCTTAATGGAATACACTTATAATTTTGATAAAAGAATAAGTTTAACCTAGCAGAATTCTAGACGAATTATGTTTTGGTCTTATACTGAAACAACTTTATCAATTTGAATAAGAGACAAGGCACAAAGCTATAACCTAGCAGATTTTCCTTACAGTTATGCTGCCGAAAATACCTCTGAATCATTTTCTAAAGGAAAGAACTTTTGAGATGTCTTATATTTCTCCCAAAAATGTCATATATACTTTCTAATTCACAAAATATTAAAGAAAACCTTAAGATTGTCTTAGGCATCAGAGAGTTTTTGAAGGGCAGACAACACCTCTGATCCGTGTTTATCTTATAGGCATCATATCAAAGTAGGCATCAGTCCACATTAGCAAAATTATTCCTGCGAAGAAACAAATTACGTGTTGATATTTGGAGGGCAAAAACCAAGTATCAACAGTTGGCACCGTCTCTAAGGACTGAACAAGAAGCTATTATTTGGCGATAAATCAAGCTATATGGCAACCTTCGAAACCAACGATATGAGCAGGAGAAACAGGGGAGAAGGACGAGGAAATGGTGGTGATGACTCAATTGAATGCATACTAATTAACCCAAAGATCACGGGCAGAGGAAATTTAGAACAATTAAATGAAGAAAAAGAAATATTGGAATTGTTACGAAATTTAGGTCCGAAGGCAAAAATGATATTGGCTAAAGTAAGAACTAAAATGCAATCAAAGAAATAGTATAAACTGAGAACTAAAGTGAACGAGAAAGACGAAGTAAGAGAAGACTAGTCGCTGGATGGTAATGTCCCTGAAGAATTGAAAGTTTTTGTTGGACCTGGAAAGAAATTGACAATAGCAAAGAAGGGTAAACTATTGACGCTTAATCGTGAGGCTAAAACAGTAAATCATGCCACATTTTTTTCACCATGTACAAGACCAAGTGTAAAATTCTTGGTTCCAACTCCTTTTAATAAATGGTTGGTTTCTTACCCTTTGGGGAGGGACTTAGTATTTCCTCTATTATTTTTATGGTCGGGCTCTTACCCATAAAAGGTAACCCATAAGTTTCTAATTGGAAAAAAAAAAAACTAATCTTTTTATGAGTGTCTTACATACTAAAATGAAAAATCTCAACAAGAGTTCTTAGACCTTTGGTCTAAAAAGGTCTTCCATTTTTTTATAAGTATTTGTATAACTAAGTACAAGACCTTCTTAGAAAGAGATGGGTCGCATTAAAACTAAGGAAGTCTCTCCCTTTTTGGGAGTACTTTCTTAATTTTGATAACGAAGCCTTCTCAGAATTTATTTTTTATGGTTGTCGTTCTTTTTTTATTTGTGGTTGTCCTTGTTCCGGCCTCTCCTTGTGGTGGTAGAGTAATGGTTATCCCTCTATTTTTTAGATCAACCTCGTTCTCTTAGGAAAATAGTCTCTCCTTTGAGTTAATTAAATAACGCACATTCTTTAAACCTATTGTTATGCGTTTAGACTCCTTAGTCAATCAGTCATGGCGTATGGCCCGTTAATCGTTTTGATATAGGCTAAGGCACCTTATTTTTGGGCTTTGGTCTCTTAATTATTTTTATATAGGTTTAGACTTTGTAGTTGAAAATTGAAGTATGACATATTTTCCTCTTTCCTTTTTCGTGTTGTCAAAGTGATAAAAATTATAATTACGAAAAATATCTCAAACTATTATTTATAAAATATTAATATATATGTCATACTTTTTTTTATTGTCAGAAATTTATTGAATTTAGAAATGCGATTAGTAATATTTTTAAAATAATATTTTTAAAATTAAAAAAAATATGGCTTTAACAATTTTGTTTTTAAGAAAAAAATGTGTTTGGTAGTGTTTGTAAAAATATTTTTTTTTTCTAAATGAACAATAACAAGACACGTTAGCATTATTTTTTTTATAGATGAATAAAATAATTATTTTTAAAATATAATTTTGAAAACGATGGAAAACAACAAATCGTAATAGGTAGGCACGTAGATATAATATTTTCATGAGATAATAATTTTATAAAATAAAATAATTTTATGTTTGGTTATACTTTCGTATTGTAATTGTGCACCTCTTCTTTTGCTGGACCAATTGGTCCTTCTTATTTTGAAATCATTATTTGTATACTTAATTTAATGTTGTAAGATAATGACTTAAATGTCCAAATCAAATCAATCATTATCTAACGTTTTTGCAAATTCATTGAATGTTTTGTTTTACTTAATTTTACTGATTAATTTTTTTTTTATTTCTTGGACTAAATAAACTCCTTAAATACTCCATTTTGATGGGTCATAAGAATTTTATAATTTTTGAGATAAATATATAAAGGTATGTTTAGATAGGTAATGTAAATTTTAATCCATAATTATTGTAAAATAAAATCATTACATATCAAACATTAAATAAAAAATAAATGATAAATATTAATTATCAAATAAAAAATATTTATCAAACATTTTAATTATTATAATGTTTTAAGTAAAAACACCTAATCTCAAATAATAGGATAAAATTCTTAATTTAAAACTGGTTAGAAGCTCTTAAAATATTATTGAAAGTGTTTTATTATTATTATTATTATTATTTGATAAATTTTGAAACAAATAAAAAATTAATAATATAAGTAATTGTTTTAAAAATAATTGAAAATGTATATAATAATTAAAATGATACTTGATAAACTATCAAATCAATCACACGTTTTGATTCACAGACGTGTCTTTGTCATAAAATAAAAAATAAGAAATTAATAAAAAGAGGATAAGAATAGAATTAGTGGAGAGAGTGTTTCAAATGAAATGCACATGACAAATAATTGAGAGGAAAGTTAACATGCAAGTAATGGCATTGCAAATTTGGGCAAAAGTAAGAGTAATACAATAAATTAATTTCTTAAATAATTACAATTAAGAGAGTATTATAATAATTACAGAAAAAAATAAATATACTAAGTAAACTAACAAAATTTTTTAGCGAACGTGATTTGTGTTCATATTATTAAAATTAAAGTATTTTTTTTTATTCAATTTTACTTTAAGGGTGTATATATCCCTTTTTGTTAACAAAAAAACATTCAATTTTTTTGTACAATAATTATTAAATATACAAGTAATTTTTTTTACGATTGTTTGATTTTTTTTAACAATTTTTAATTAATTTTTTTTATATATTTTATATAAAAAGTTATTAAACTCTTTACCTATAATGTTTTATAATCAACTATTGATTATAGAGAGAAAAAAAAAAAAAAAAGCAACGGAGGAGATTATTTACATTCTTTGCAATTGCAATGGATATGCGCCCACAGCACGTGATATACATACAATAATTATTTTATTTGCCTCCCAAAATTTTTACTAACAAAATTAAAAAATAATCATTTACTTTGAACTCTTAACAATATTGGCTGAATTAACAAAATTTAGTCTAATTACTTTTTTACTCTTTAATACAAGAATAAAATCAAACACAATTACATATTTATTATTTTCCAAAAAATAAAATATATAATCAAATAAATTATTCAATAATTAAAATTAGATATTTAGATATTTTATTATTATAGAAACAATTAATAAAAATAACAAATTATTAAAATTAATATTTATATATTTTAACTGATAATAATAAAATTTTACCTATATTTTTAAATTTATTACTAAAATTTTACTAATTATTTTTCCTTTAATAATAAAAAATATAAATTTTTATTTTTATTTTAATTATTGGATATTTATTAATCATTTTGATCTATAATGATAAAACATAAAATATTTAATTTTAAGTATTAAATAATTTATGTACAATAATTTGGATTATATATTTATTTTTATGAGAAAGGTAAATATGTAATTGTATTAATTTTATTCTTGCATGAAAAGACAAAAAATTAATTATATTAGATTTTGTTAAATCAACAAACAGTGTTAAAAGTTCAAGGGAGATAAATAAAAACATTAAGAATATAAAATTTAATAACATAAAATATAAAATATTATATTAAATATAAATAGTGATTAGTATTATATGTTTTTTTTTTAATTTTGTTTAAAGTATATAATAGATTATAAGTGATTTAACTCGTGGCGCATCTTTCTTATGAATTAATACATGCTGTATAATAAGTAGTTTAACTTATGTTGACTTGGTCTTTACTTTTACTTTAAACTATGATTTAGATAAATATTATAGTAATTATAACGTAAATTAGATAAATTATTTAAACTAATAAAAATTTTGTGGGCGTTTTGATTGAAAGATGGGTCTTTATCATAATGCCTTTTTTTAAAAAATAAAATAAAATAAAATAAAATAAAAACAATACATTCTGGAAAGGAGAAAAGATAAGAATAGAATTAGTGGAGGGAGTGTTTCAAATCAAATGCACATGACAAAATAAATTGAGGGGAAAGTTGAAATGAAAGGCAAGATATTGCATTTTTTTTTTGTCAAAACACCAATTAATTCAAACTTTCTTTCCACACTTTTGTCTTGTGCATATATACTCTTGTTATCCCTAGTCCCATCAATTTTTGGAAAAAAGAACATTAACACCCTTAAAATTTAACCCAAATTATACTCTAATCTAAATGATTTTATTGAATTTTTTTTTTTGACAAACACCAATTTTTTTCAAATGACATGCACACCATAATTGTTTGGGATAATTTCATATATGCTTCTCTTATTTTGATATTAATTCATATATTCTTAGAATGTTAAAATCCGTTTCTCAACTTTTAATAATATCATATTTCTCTTAAAATTTAACTGAAACTATGTTATATATATATATATATATATTGAAAATATTAAAAAATCAAGAATATTTTTTTTTAACATTAAGAGATTGCTACTTTTGTTGTGGTCTTGAAGTCCCGAATGTAGTGGGATTGAATAATTAATTATAAAAATAAATGTAAAAGTGAGTGATCTATGTTAAAAATTGGTGATTATACTTAATTACTATAATTATTATACTTAAAAATTTAAATAAAAGTACAAAATATTAAACATATCCTAAATAGACCTATTAGATAAACATGTGCTATTTAGTTTTATTAATTGTTACAAGTTATAAAATAATATTATCTTATGAATCAATTTAGTTTTTTTTTTGTTTTTTTAAGAAATAATAAAAATGTATTAATTATTAAAATATTATAAAATAATCTTACCCAGTGATTTATTTAATTTTTTGAATTAATTTTTTTATTAATTATAACAAATGTAGAATAATCTTATTTTATAATTTTTTTTAATTCTTGAAAGTTCGTTAGGTATAATTTTTTTGAACAAAGATTCTTCAAATAGATCTATTATAGGTAGAGCTTTTATGATTGTTTCATTGTCAGCCATAACTTTCTATAAAATTTGTGTAATTGCATTAATAGACAGATTTTTTAAGTTTGTGTCATGAGATGAATGAAATAAATTTATTAAGATAAAATAAGGATTTACATTAATTTTAATAATTATTGAGTTAATTATTAATATTGATCAGTTGAGCTTAAACTCTAAAATTTAGCTCTCATTAATAATTAATTTATGATGAATTCATATTTATTATTTATTAACAATCATACCTAGCTACGATTTGCCTCCGGTGGTTTAACTAATTGACAGTTTGTACGTGTATCATCGTCCTATTAGTTTATTTTAAAATATCAATAAAATTATGGACATTTATGTATCTTTATTATTAATACATAAGTCTAATTAATTTCATTATTATATAGTTGAAGGGAGACAAATTTAGTGACAAATGAATTTGAAATTAGGATTTAAAGGAAATAAGGTTTATACATATCATGATATGGCGAGTTAGATAAAAAGTTGACATACTAAAATGTGGAATCTTCCTAAAACAATTCCAAAAATTTATACGTCATTTGATATCATCATATTCATATTCATATTCCTATTTTTAACTCCTTCATCAAATTAAGAAGATCTCATCAATCCCACTGGCTTCATGATTCATCTCCTCTGATAATTTTCTTCTTATCCTTTTGCTTTTATCCCCCAAAATTTTCTTTCCAAATTAATTATTTTCTCGGAAAATCCTTGTATTATGGTTTCTTACTTTATCTCCCACTACATATTAATGTTTCTAACAAAGGCTGCTGCCCACATCTGGAATGGACCCATTACTTATTCTTCTTCAATTGCATGATTGATTATCTACAAATATACTTGATTCCCAAAATGTCGTTATTGTCCACTAACGAATAATATTACTTCTAAAATTCTTCCTATCTCTTAATTTTCCCGAGAAAATTAATACATCATCATTTCATATCTTATCATGTTATGTCTTGTTTTAATCATATAACTCCTATAACGTGAAGAAGTAGGAGTACTCAAAAGTATGGTCCTGGTTGTTAAGATCATGGCATGAATCGTGCTAAGGATTGACCACTCAAGGCTTTTCGGGCTTCTATTTGGTCTTTTCTCTTATGAAAATCATGAAGGAACAAAGCCAATGATTTCTCTTTATTTAATTTAATTATATATATATATATATATATACCTACCTTCTTCGTATTTATACATTCTTATACATTATTATTATACGTACTTGGTGTTTGAATTTTCAAGTTTTCTTACTAGTTTCTGTTAGTAGATTTCTTTTTTCGGGGAAAAAAATAAGGTATTTGATATAGATAGAGAGCGAAATTAAGAACATGTATAGAAAACGAGTTGCAGAGGCTGCCGATGAAGCCAATCCTGATATTATCGGATATGTTGAAACCGATCCTTCCTGTCGTTATGGTCGAGTAAGTTTTCACAATTTTATGTGTTTATATTATTTCAATATGTATGTATGTATGTATGTATGTATGTATATGTGCCTGCATCTGTTTAATTTTGTGTATTTTCGAAAATTCTAATGTAAAGTCTTCCATTTATTTGTTTATTTATTTATTAATCATTCAACTGGGTTTTGGTTGCCTTCTCCAATGGTTAATTTATATGTATGTTTAAACATTATTACCTGTTAACTTTCCAGAATATGAATAGTTTTTTTTTTTTTTTTTTGATTATATTTATTGTTAATTAGAAGTGTTCAACGTCGCTACATCATCCTAGAAAGTCCTCGACTATTATATATTTGGATGTGTGTGGGTGTGCTAGTGTATTTTCTCGTGTTTAATAACGTTTGGCCAACTTGTTTCTGGTCTAGCTTTGGTTACCAGGGAAGTCACCGTCCTGATAACTTTCAAGTCTGTTTTTGGTTTAAATCATGGCAGTGGCAGTGGGTATCCATCACTAACAATAACATGTTGTCAATGGCCAGTAACTGGGTGACCCGTTCGGGTTTGCTTTTAGGCAAAATGAATATATTAAAATATATATGACTTTGTTTTATATATATAAGTTTATTTGAAATAATTTCTGGATGCTGTATCTTGATGGTGATTGGTTGTTGTATGTCATGAGAATCAGATTTGTTAGATGATTCTGAATTATTATTCATGGACTTGAGGAGATCAATGAACATAATATTATGACAAGGCCAAGTTTTGTTGTTTATTCACTAGTGAGCAGCATTTGTAGAAGAAGATGGTTTTACTTTTACTCTGTTGTTCCCTTGTACAATATATGACAATGGGTAGCAGTTGAAATATTGAGTCCTGTTTGTCTTCTATTGGAGTATAAGTTATGAGAATGCTGAACGAATACATTAATTGATAAATGACATGAGAAGAGTTGTGGTTTGCATGAAAATAACACAGTTTGAAGAGGTTCTTGGCAAAGGAGCAATGAAAACAGTGTACAAGGCGATTGATGAGATTCTTGGAGTTGAGGTGGCATGGAATCAGGTAAAACTCAATGAGGTTATGCGCTCACCTGAGGATTTGCAGCGTCTTTACTCAGAAGTTCACCTCCTCAGCACCCTCAAACACGACTCTATCATTCGATTCTACACGTCTTGGATTGATGTAGATCGAAAGACCTTCAATTTCATTACTGAAATGTTTACTTCTGGAACTCTCAGAGAGTAATTCTCTTCCCAGCCAAGCCAGCAGCTCCCCTAGTTTTATGTAGAAACATAACAATCCACCACTGACATGGTTATGGTTTTATGCAGATACAGGAAAAAATATAAGAGAGTAGACATTCGAGCTATTAAGAGTTGGGCACGACAAGTCTTACAAGGGCTCGTATATCTGCATGGCCATGATCCTCCGGTAATTCACAGGGACCTTAAATGTGACAACATCTTTGTCAATGGCCATCTTGGACAAGTCAAGATTGGTGATCTAGGACTTGCGGCAATTCTCCGAGGTTCCAAATCAGCCCACAGTGTTATAGGTATTCATTACTCTATCATTCACCTGTAAACTTCTATTACACTCATATCATCTAATTTTAACTTAATCCTGTTTTCGTAAAATCTTGTTAGGCACCCCGGAGTTCATGGCACCAGAGTTGTATGACGAGGACTACAATGAATTAGTCGATGTCTACTCATTTGGGATGTGTGTTTTAGAGATGCTTACATGTGACTATCCATATAGTGAATGTGCCAATCCAGCACAAATTTATAAGAAAGTCACCTCGGTAAAGTCTGGGTTTGATGTCAATATGAACTATTATCTGTGCATTATGATTATTGTATGAACCAAAAGTCATTTTGTCTGTTTCAGGGGAAGCTACCGGGATCATTTTACCGAATTCAAGACTTGGAGGCACAAAGATTCATAGGAAAATGCTTAGTTAATGCTTTAAAGAGATTATCTGCAAAAGAACTATTGCTTGATCCATTTTTGGCATCTGATGAAGTTAAATTGTTGTCTAAGTCCAAGCTAAATCAAAAACCTTTTTTGAATGAGACAGAATTTGAGAAACTGCAATTGAGTGATGATCCACCAAGGACTGACATGACAATAACTGGTAAACTGAATCCTGAAGATGATACTATCTTTCTAAAAGTGCAAATTGCTGATGAAGATGGTATGGACCCAAGTTATATATGCTTGAGAATTTGTACAATATGTTATCAAAGTTGTTTCTGTAGTTGCTTAATTTGACAGATTGAAGAAATAATCTGCTGTGTTTTCTTGCAGGTTCTGCTAGGAACATATATTTTCCCTTTGATATTTTAAATGATACACCAGTGGATGTGGCTACAGAGATGGTAAAGGAGCTAGAGATAACTGATTGGGAGCCATTTGAAATTGCAGAAATGATTGATGGAGAGATTTCTGCTCTAGTACCACATTGGAAGAGATGGGACTTGCCTCATCCAGAATCAGAAGCTTACCTTACATTTAACTACCAAGAATATGAAGATGGGCATCACCATCCTTTATACTCTTTCTCCTCCTGTTCATCGTCCCAAGTGTCACTGTCGGGCTTTATCAATCGTGGTCACAATTGGCTACAAGGTTTGTTTGGCTTGCATAATTCAATTCTGTTAAGGTTCCAATTGATAAAGCTCACCTCAGTTGTTTGTGTTTGATACAAGGGCAGTGGCCAGCTGCCACCGAAATATGATAAAAGCAACGAGTATGAGGCAAATTAATCCAAAAATTTAAAGACATTAAGCCATGCTCAGGTTATGCCAGGGATGTAATGTACATAACCAAAACCTGCTGCTGAACTCAACTTTGTTTTTTGTCTCAGAAGTTTAGCCTAGGCCTTGATTGATTAGCTTGCTAGAAAATTGCTTTCTAGGTGCTTATGCTATCCTGGCAAATATAGTTCCTAACTTAGCTTCACATAAGAATACGTAAGTCCAAGTCACAGCGTGACTAGTCTTTGTATATTTCTAACAAACATCCAATAGGTATAATAATAGAATATAAATTCGAAGTATATGCATACAATGAGACAAATTTGAACATAAACCATTTATTTCTAGACTCGCATGTTGTCCTTAGGAAAACATTTGCTGTTTTGCAGATGATTTATTTGATGATACAAGCTCTCAAAGCTCTTCACACTCGGGAACATATTCCAACTTGAATTATTTATCTGCAGACGAGTGCAAATCAGATATGAGCCCCTTAAGAGGAGACAATCATCACATCACAAGAGCTCACAACTCAACAAGATTTTGCCCCGAAGAAAATTCCAACAGACAATGCAACATTCTGCTCGAGTCACATGGAGCTTCTAGTTCTAAAATGAAAAAGGTAGCAGACTGCCGTAGGTTAACAAGGAATCGTTCATTGGTAGATGTTCGCAGCCAGTTATTACACCGATCATTGGTTGAAGAGGTGCACAAAAGACGGTTGTTTAAAACAGTTGGAGCTGTGGAAAATATTGGATTCCAGGCACCTTGTGAGGTTACTAAAAAGGCATCACGAAAGACTTCGAGGCATAGGAACTTTAATTCTTAGCTCTTATGATATATTAGAACACAACCAGAGGAAGAATATCAATGTTTCAAGAGGCTAGGGGATGGAAGAAAATACTTGGGATTGTTGGCCGGAATTACCATTTGTGCCGCAAGAACAAATGGTCAGTTCAGTTTTGAAATGCATTACAAGCAGTTCAGGAATCTTGTAATTTTAGCCGACATGTATAGTTTTTAATACAATTGAGTGTAAATATCTAGACTGTGTATCGTGTATGATGTATGAATGAAGCCTGTAATAGAATAAGATCATGAACAGGATGGCTATACTTTTTTCAAAAGCAGGACCAAAATGCAAATTATGTTCCAAATAAAGGGAGAATGAGAATATTTGTACAACTTCAGGAATCAAGTACTCTGAGTCAATTTGTAAAATCGCATATATCTATTTTGTTTATGATGTGAATTAAATGCCTATTCATAATTTCATTCCTAGGATGCATTATTCTCTTTGCTGTCAGCATTCACTGAGAAAACAAGTCATTGCCTGATAGCCTACAAATTACAAGGATCACCGTCAAGCATATATGGGGATTGTTCAAAAGCAAAAATATTGAAACATTTCTCTGTAACTTCCAATTATTAAAAGATAAATTGGGTAAGATAAGTGTAATACCCGAAAAATTACGGTAACGATTACACTAAAATTTCGCCAGTCTAATATAATTTTTTAAATTTGTGGAATAAAATTAAATGGAAAATAAATTTATTATATTGGGCTAATAGTTGATGCATGGAATAGATTAATGGGCTTTGGTATATGTAATAAATGGGCCCAAAATTAATTAAATATCAATAAAATTAACTTAGGTCCAAGATGAAAACTCATTTAAATGAATTAATTAAAGAATAATTAAATAAAATATAATTTATTTTATTTGTGTTTAGTGGCCGGCCATGTGGCCATGGAACTAGACAAATGATTTTTGGTTATTATTTAATTGTGTGGTAGAGATTAAGTGATAATTTGGACATGTGCTAAACTTAATTAATTAATATTAAATAATAAGAAAAATCTTAGTAGCTAGATAACTCTAGAGCCTTCTCCAAATGATTAAATAAAAATATAAATAAGGGAAATTAAATTAAAACCAACCATTTACCATTCTCCTTCAATTTGTCGTTAAGACACAAAATTAAAACTCTCACCATTTTGCTTGATGCCGTGAGTTAGAGGGAAGAAAAGCTAAGCTAATCAAGCTTAATCCAAGCTAAGCAAGGTGACTAGGGATGAAGCCAAGCATGAGAAAGCCTTGGAGTATGAAGAAGATTTGATTAAGGTGAGTAAGGATTAGTTAAGTTTATAGAAATTGGATTGTGTGATGGTAGCATGGATAAGTATGATATGGTTTATGTGTTTTGTTGTTAATTTGATACATGAGTCATGCTTGATGAGTGATTGTGATGATGATAATGAAATTATGAAACCCTAGAAGGTTTGAACTAAAGTAATAATAGGGCTTGATGTATGGTGGTTGTAGTTATCATGAATGGTGCATGGATGCATGATAATGCATGAATTTGATTTGGCCATAGAGAGGTTGGTTCGGCTAGCCTAAGATAGTAGGTTTAAGGGATGTTTAATCACTAATTGGTATGAGAGAAAGATATAGTTGGTTTTTAACTTAATTGTAATAAATTGGTGAAAAGGTGGTGTGTTATATTTGAATATATATATGGTAACTCAATATGTGTATTAGTAATGTATTTGATGTATAGGTAAGTATAACCCAGTTTGAATATTTCTTGGGACATAAAAGTACACGTTTTCAGGCTTAAAATAAGTTAACACGTTTTAAGGCTTAAAATAAGTTAAGTTAGGACCTGGTCGTGCATGGAGGTATAGGGCAGAAATTGGATGCATACGTTTGACGTGTATGTTATCGAAATTGTGACTGGATAAGGTATAAAACATGGATCATATCTTGAGTTATATAACTTAAAACGATGAACCGTAAGAACTGTCGTAAACTAGACACAACCAGGTCTAACATAATTAAATTTTAGAATTTTTCATGACTGCATGTAATGGCATTGAATATTTGAATGTGGTAATTTGGTAGTGAGACATGAAACAAAATTCCCTACACAACAGTTACTAATTTGGCTGTAACTTGAGTTTTATTTAACAAAATCAAGATCCGTAAAAACATGGTAAAACTAGACACATGAGAGCATGTCCTATAAAAATCTCAGCCTTGAACTCCATACCAATTGTTTGCAATGAATTTTTGAATTCGACCTATATGCAGGGGAATAATTAAGAGAAAGCGAAAAATCCAAATTAGAGCACCTTTAATTCCATAACTTTAAGTCAAAGTCTAAAGGTATATTAATCTCAATTGAATTCTTTTCAGTGATCTAATTTTGTAACATGGTAACATGATTGCTTTCATAAAAATATTGTATTGCGATTAATCTTAACGACGAGCTTATTTGTAGATCGACGACCGAAGTCACTTCCTCCATCTCCACGACATAATTAACTATTTCTTAAATTTGTAAGTGGGGCACTTATCATTTTTATTTATTATTAGATCAGTTTTTACTTATTTTATTAAATGAAGCAAATAAAGTTTTTCGATTATAGGTATTTATGAAAATTTATATGTGAAGTTGTTCTTGAGGATTTGATTATATTTCTAGTTTATGATGACTTCATCTTCTTGATGATGATTTGATTTACTATGAGAACTAATTGATTTTAATTTAAATATTTATGACATTTTCTTGAAAATGAGTTTTGGTGAATACACTTTGATATGTGATTTATTTTTATGGTTTCTCCCAAATATTCAAGATTTAACGACGTGCACGGATCGTAGATAAGAGAATCAGGGAGACGCTCTTGATTCCTCCCCTTTATAACGACTGGATGACCCATTTCTGGGTGTGGATTATTTGAATTATTGGATGATACATTTTCAAACGTAGTTTATTTATACTTTCAGATTTATAAGAGAGAGTTTTAAACGCGACAGGTTGAATATAATTTATTTTTTCGTTGTTTTAATGGTATTCTATAACAAGATTTACTCTTGATTACTTATTATATTTCTGAAGATTATTTTAATTATTCCACTCACCAAGTCTTCTAAAAGATCTGTTCCCCCTCCTCACCTCCTAGTTTTGCAGAACTATTCCACTGGTGAGCCATTACGTACTTTTGGAAACTTATAATGAGGATATGGGAGAGCCAGTGCTGTAGTCACTAGTGTGGGTTCGTTATGTAGTTTAGCGTTTATGTAGAACGCGTTAATATTTTGTGGTCAGATAGATATGTTTTGTGTACAGTATATGGTCTATCAAATAGTTTGTTTAACTTAATTTTGTTTATACATATATGAATGCATCTTCGAGTTTTGTGAATTACTCTAGTTCATATATATTCAATGTTATGTTATGAATTGTTAAGTTATAGTTTTATAGTCTCATCACATTAGTTAGAGGCTAGTGGTGGCAGTGAGATCTGTCACCTGTTGGTAGCATCTTCGGACTAAGGATGTTACAATAACTTTTTCAGGAAAATTCTTTCGTGAATAAGTTGTTCTAGGTTTAGGCATGAAAGGGTAGTTGTAGTTCTGTTGATATGCGACATCCATTCACTCTTTTCACTTGTGGAATTTTGGTATTCAGTTGCGCCAACAATTTATCATGACTTAATTAGATATTAACATGACTTTGAAACTACGATTGATATTGAGTAAAATCACTTGATGTTAATTATAAATAATAGTAGGTTATTTTAACTAAAAATTAGTGTTTACTAAAAATTTTATAAATAAAAAGTAGGGTCATTTTGACTAAAAATTAGTGTTTACCAAAATTTTACATACTATACTTACGAATTATAACAAAAATACAATAATAACAAACAAAATCTTATTCTCATATTAAAAAACAAGAAAAAGTTCATTCTTATGATCAATTAAACCATGGATTTGTTATTAGATTTCCTTTATAAGCTGACTTGTTCACAGCTATATATAAAAGTGTAAGATATAATTTGGTCCATCCCATGCATCAAACATTGCATCCTAACATATACATATATAGTTTGTAGACGTGAATTCCAAACTGGCATTTCATATATTGTTATGATTTCAGCAAAAGTGGAAACAAAATTACTAAAACAAAAATCATGATGCAACAGGCTGTAAATTGTAAAATGCCATAATTGCAAAGAATTCAATTGTGGGGTTCTTGTGTACAACATGGAAGTATCCTATTCTTTTTTGTGCCATAAAGTTGTTTTATGCATCCTGCTTGAATGATGATGCCTCTCTCTCTCTCTCTCTCATAAAAGATGACTTTGTTTTCCACTTTAATTTTCATATAACAAATAATTTTTCAACGGGGTCTAGCTTTTCTTACAAGTTGAGGCAAGGCAATTAAGAACAACAACGAAGTTTGCTTTGTTGCTTTGAACTTTTAATGATTAGTCCCACTACCAAGCAGGAAGACAAACAGAAATACGACATTTAATTTTGTAGATTTTTGAATTGAACAAGTTGAAAAGAGACTTATCATCAGCTTAATAAATCATGCGTATTGGGTAAGGTTCCCAAATAACTCAATGGCCTTGTTGTCTATTTGATCCCCAATCCTTAAGTGGTCCTCTTACCTCCATTTTTTTAATTGGCATAAATATTATGTTACGAATTAATATTGTAAATTTGGATGGATTTTACAACTACCTTTCCAGAATTCCACATCTATTATGCATTGGAACTAGCACCCCCAAACTCTTGTATATAATTCACCTATCCCAAATAGAAAAATAACAACCTCATTCTAAAATCAGCTTATAAATATAGGTGCGTTGTAAATGATTTAAAAAGAAAAAAGAAATATTTGTGCTATAAAGATAAAAAAAAAAGAACTTTGTAAATTGTTAAGCAATTGCAACATATAATTAATATAATTTATTAAAATTTTTATTTATATATTATAAATATTTCTTTTATTTTTATAAATATAAATATTTTCCTTTTTAATTTACTCACAACAATGATCTTGTTGGTGTTCAATTTTTTTTTTCTAAAAATGTTATTATTTTAAATTGTACATAATAGTTAGTAAGGTTTATATACAACACGCAATTAAAGTGTTTGAAAAATACTTAAGGTTTTTATGAAAATTACTCAATTTTTTATTTATATTTTATATATAGTAATTTCATCCTATAGCACTAAATTTATTTATTTGGGATAACTCATTTTTTATTTATATTTTATATATAATAATTTTATTCTATAACATTATGACTTTAAAGTTAAAGTATCCCAATTTTAAATATACCCTAAATTTCTTTTAACGTATGGTTATGTAAGTGTAATTTAAATATTACATATTTATTTGCCTTCCCTAATTTTAATATGAAGGGAAGTGGAACACAAACTTTTTGTATCACAAGAATTTTAACTCATTAAACCAACAAATGATATGGTTGTTTTTATTACAAGGAACTAGCTGGATTTCAGATATCAGATTTCTGCCCATATAATTAATTAACTAGAATGATTGCTAGTGATATGTAGACAATCTAATTAATTAGGCTGTTTGAAAAGTGCTAATTCATTAAGTATAGGCCCTTTGATTGCTTGCTCTGATTTGATTTGGGCTAAACAAGGCTGCCACTGCTATATGTTTTACATTTTTAGTTCATTATCTATTTGGTTGGTCACTCTGCAACCAATAATTCAATAAAGTCTGTGACCACCATAATTTTTTTTTGTAGGACTCGTAGTTAGGATTATGAATATATTTATTAAAGTATCAAGTGTTAGAATTTTCAGAAATAATATAAGTAAATTTATAAGGGTAGAATTGAAATTTCATTATTAGTAAGGTGATTTTGGGATTTTATCTTATTAACAAATATATACA
>JAXCLQ010019511.1:0-33427 GCA_035584115.1 Cedrela odorata | reverse complement strand
CATATGACGGGAAACAAGAAATTATTGCTCCATCTAAAGAAATAAGAAAGAAATATATGTGATCTTTGAAGATAATAGTGTTAAAAATCAAGAATGCATGAAAAGGATGATAAATTAGACATATATGCTAAGAACATTTCATAGCTTGCAAGATTTTCATGGTAATCTTTCAAAATAAAAACTAAATTTGTAAGATGAAATTGATGTGTTTATCTTACTTTAATGAATACTTGATGAAGATGAAAGAGTAGTAGACTTGAATAACACAAGCTTTCTACAATTTCTCACCCTTGATGTACAATGAAAGGGAGAGATTTATGAGAGAAAAAGAGAGAGTTTTTCTTCCAATTTTCTTAGTGTTTTTCACTTAATGAAAAATGCAAAAGACTTTGGTTTTTATAGTTAGAGTTGATCTGCAAATATTTTATTTGCAAGAAAATCCTTGCAAAATCTAATTTTAGTAAAATTTACCCATACTTTGCAACTTAATCTTTAGATAATCACTTATTGTCATAAAGGAATGCAAACTACACTAGTTTGCATTTTTAACCCTTAGGTATTTATTATAAGTCTTTTAACTTTTAAAAGATTAATATTTAGTCCCTAATAAATATTATTAAGTACCTTCTCAATTAAATATTTTAACTCTTAAAATACCTTATTTAATTTTACATAATACTTACATAAAATAATCAAAACCCTTATTATTTTAGGATGATGCTAGCCTCATTTTAAATAATCCTTACCCTCTCACATAAAGTATTGGTGTGACCTTGTGGGACTCCCGTGAATTAGCCGTGTCTTGATTTTGGATCTCATCTAAAATTAATTGTGAAAACACTAATTATGGTTGACATATAGTAACATACCGTAGCCCCTAAAACGCGGCGAGTTTAATAACTTTTTCAAATCCTATTTTAATATAAACTGTCATATTTGCCATATAGGTAATATCCTTCCATCATCTATATCCTTATCGAGTATAGATTCACGGATGTCAAAATCGCGAACTCTTCACATGACTGATAATCACTATAGCTAGAGATTTATTTTTTCGACATTTATGGACGCTCACTTTAGGAACTCGAATACGGATTGAGTTAGCAAAAACTCTAATCCTAAGATCCTGAGTCAACGGATCCTATCTTAACCATCGTTCGTTTTCGCGTACGAACAACGCATGACCAATCTAGCTTATTGTATATGACATGACTAACCTTGTACGTATACATCATATGAACCATACGCATCTATACTATATTCGACCACGATGTCTCAGGTCGAAGGATTTCATCGTAAACTAATATTACTAAATGATTAATCATTGAATTTATGCTATTCCATATGATTTATTGTTTATTTTGGTCATGTTCGATACATGGTTTTCTAACCGTGATTCTACAATAATGCCCCAGTGACATGACTATCATTGTCATCCGAACTTATATCAACTTTTTGATATCTTTTTGGAAGCATTCAATGTGCCTACTATACAATGTTATTGTCCAAATAATATTGTTTCCATAGGGAATGCTTTTGATAAGAACATTTACTTTAAATGTCTTATTTGGACTTATCACATTCATAAATTATTTACAGCATGTATAAATAGTTGAAACAATATACAAATGTGAATCAAGAACAATTTTTTTATTTATTAAAAATAATAAATATTTGATTACAAATTAATTGCTGAGAAACCTACAACACGATTTGTTTTTAAGGCATATATACTAGCAAATAGCCAAGGCAAGGTGACAAGTATCGGTACAATTAACCTTAATTCAATCAAAATTAAAAATGTTTTATATGTTAAAGGTCTTAAATATAATTTGTTTAGTATTAGTCAATTGTGTGATCATGGATATAAAATCATATTTCTTATGAATTGTTGTGAGGTATTGGATGAGCATGAAAATAAACTATTCTATGCACCTAGGAATAATGATGTATATGTCATAGAATTAGAAAAATTGAATAAAATGAATGACATATGTTTGCAAGCTCATTGTGATGATTCTTGGATGTGACATAGAAGACTAGGACATTGTAGCACGAATCTATTGCGAAAAATTGCCAAACAAGGTCTATTGGGAGATATTCTTAATCTAAAATTTATAAAAGATAAAGTATGTGGTCCTTGCCAATTAGGAAAACAAGTTAAAACATCTTTCAAATCCAAAAACTTAGTTTCCATAACTAGACTTTTAGAATTTTTACATATAAACCTCTTTAGACCAAATAGAGTATATCGTTAGGAGGAAAACTATATACATACGTAGTTGTTGATGATTACTCAAAATTTACATGGGTTTTCTTCTTCGGAAATAAAAGTAATACATTTGAAACTTTTAATAAATTCTCAAGACAAATTGAAAATGAAATAGGCTTTAAAATTATAAAGATTAGAAGTGATTAAGGTGGAGAATTTGTAAACAAAAAATTTGAAAACCTTTTCCATGAGAATGAATATTCTCACAATTTTTCTGCACCTAGAACCCCACAACAAAATAGAGTTGCTGAAAGAAAGAATAGAACTCTTCAAGAGATGGGTAGAATAATGCTAAGTGAATATTACCTGCTCGAATACTTTTGGGCTGAGACTATTAACACCACATGTCATATAACCAATAGAGTTCTAATTATAAAGATGTTGAACAAAACTCCATATGAATTAATCTTTCAACGAAAACCTAAAATCAAATACTTTAGAGTTTTTAGAAGTAATTGTTACATTCTTCATACCAAGAATAACCTAGGAAAATTTGAGCTAAAGTCCGATCTAAGAATATTTCTAAGCTATTCATCTTAGAGTAAAGCTTATAGAGCTTTCAACAAAAAAACTCAAGTCGTGGAAGAAATTGTGCACAAAACTTTTGGCAAATTTAATCTCGACTTAGCCAAATTAAAGAAAAAGAGAAAGAATTAGGAGCAATTGAAAATTTGGAAAACCTAAACTTAAATTATGAGTTTTTGAAAAATCAAAGTGAAATTATAGAAAAAAATTAAGTGACTAAGGAACTCCCAAAGGCATGAAAATATAATTCTAGTCATCCAAAAGAACAATAATAAGAGGTCCTTCACAAGAAGTTAAACCTAGGAAGACAATAAGAGAAATTGATGATAATTTAGATGAAGTTCAAAATCTAGCATTTGTCTCTCAAATAGAACCAAAACAAGTTGAAGAAGCCTTAAGTGATGAAAATTGGTTAATGGCTATGCAAGAAGAGTTAAATCAATTTCAAAGAAATGAAGTTTGGACTTTAGTACCTAGACCAAATGATTATCTAACAATAGGTACCAAGTGGGTTTTTAGAAACAAACTTGATGAAAATAGCAACATCTCTCGAAACAAAGTTAGATTAGTAGCTCAATGATATAATCAAGAAGAGGGAATAGACTATGATGAGACATATGCTCCTGTAGCAAGATTAGAGGCCGTTAGAGTACTCTTAAATTTACATGCCACAAAAATTTCAAACTTTATCAAATGGATGTGAAAAGTGCATTTTTAAATGGTTTTATAAATGAAGAAGTTTATGTAGAGCAACCTCTCATTTTGAAAACTATAAATTTTCAAATCATGTCTTTAAACTCATTAAGGCACTTTATGGTTTAAAACAATCACTTAGAGTTTGGTATGAAAAACTTAGTGAATTTTTGCTAAAACATAATTTCTTGAAGGGGAGTGTTGACACTACTCTTTTTATTAAAAGCAAAGCTGATGATATTCTATTAGTACAAATCTATGTTAATGATATTATTTTTAGAAGTACAAATGAGTCCTTGTGCATTGAGTTTTCAAATCTAATGAAAGGTGAATTTGAAATTAACATGATAAGAGAATTAAATTTCTTTTTAGGATTCCAAATTAAACAAACAAATTATAGAATTTACATCTTCCAATCAAAGTACATTAAAGAATTTTTAAGAAAATTTGATATGATAGAAAGTAAATCCATTTTAACTCCTATAAGCACTTCTACTTCATTAGACAAAGATGAAAAAGTAAAAAGTGTAGACCAAAGATTATGTAGTGGCATGATAGAATCATTACTTTATTTGATTGTCTCTAGAATCGATATTCTTGATGGAGTGTGTGTTTGTGCGAGATTTCAATCCAATCCTAAGGAGTCACATCTTGTAGCAGTAAATGAATCTTCTAATATTTAAGAATGACACCAAATCTAGAATTATTTTATTCAAAAGATGGTGAATTTAGTTTAAAAGGTTGCTTGGATGCCGACTATGGAGGATGTAAAGTAGATAGAAAAAGTAAAAGTAGTACTTGCTATTTTCTTAGAAACGCCTTAGTATCATGGTTTAGCATGAAACAAAACACCATTGTACTTTCCACTACCAAAACTGAATACATATCCGTAGGTAGTTGTTGTGTGCAAATTTTATTGATTAAACCTTAGTAAAATTCCTATTTTGTGTGATAACACAAGTGCCATAAATCTAACCAAAAATCCAGTTCATCATTCTAGGACTAAGCACAGAGAAATTTGTCATCATTTCATTAGAAATCATGTTAATAAAAGAGATATTTGCTTAGAGTATATAAATACAAATTTCTAATTAGCTGATATTTTTACAAAACTACTTGATAGAGATCGTTTTTGTGTAATTAGAATAGAACTAGGAATAATGGAAATTGTTTGAATATTGTTGAGTTTTTCCTGTCTGTGTGTATATAACTAGCAAAATTTAGCTACTAGAATGCATCGGATCGATACATCTATCACAGAGTATCGATACCATAATAATGGATCGATATGTCACTAAAAACATATCGATACCTTCATATGTCACTATTCAAGCATTGACACATTCTCTTGACATATCGATACTGGCACTCATTTTCAGTATGTATCGATATTCTTTCTTTCAGATCAATACTTTGCATCAAAACAATGTATGATCACTCAAATTTTGAAATTTATAAAAGCTAAGTTGTTAACCGCCAAAATTAATGCTTATTAAAGGCCATACACAGATTTGAATTTTCTTGTTTGTATTGATACACTTAATCCAACGTATTGATACTCGTACCTAAATGTCAAAATGTATCGAAACCTTTTTAAAACAGATTGATATATCATTCAAATCTTAGAAAAGATTGATATTTTTTTTCCATGTATTGATACTTTTATATGATTAAAAGGAGAGAAACTGCTTTGAACTAAACATATCGATACTTCTCTTTCCATCAGTAACTTAAAGCTTTATCTCACTACAAACCCTAACTCATTGAAATCTAAAGTTCTATTTTTCAATCTCTCAATCTTTTCGTCCAAACTCAACTACAAAATGCCTAGAACTAAGGATGCTGAAGTAAGTCAACGAAAAACGCAGAGAACAACTGAAGCTTCTCCCTCAAATACTGACTTTCAAAATCGTGAAGCAAAGGATTGGTACATCTTTATCTTTCTAAACAGAAAAGTTGCTCTTAGATGTGTCTTAGATTTCAATCTTCTCATTTCCATCAAATTTCCCTATCTCAAAACCTTTGGAGAATTCGGATGGATTGAATACCTAAGTTTTAGAGGAAAATGCTTTGACAGCTAGGTCAAGATTTTCTATTCGAATATGGATGTCAAGGATCCTCATTCAGGCCGACCTCGAACGACAAAGTTTACAAGCAACATTTTGGACACTCAATCCAAGTAAATGCTGGTGTTATGTCCTGCATCACTTACATACCAGAAGGGGGCATTTCGTATCTAGTAGGCATATTTCAGTCTCTTAAAGTGTTCAAGGTAATCTTCAACAATCCAAACTTAACAGAGGTGGACAACAAACCAGTCCATCTAGGCATCCATGAGAGGATTCTTCATCTCATTGTCTCATACGACCTTAACACCCGTTCTGGACAATATTCAGAGATGATATACGAGGATATGTGGTGGATGCAGTGCATCATGAAGGGGAAGAGACTTGATCTGATATTGTGGATTCTCAATGCAATGGTGAAAACCATAATGTCCAAAGCTAGCCATCTACACTATGAATATATGGCCTCTGTAATTATTCGAAACAATCTATCTTGGATACATACTGAGACCGATACCATTAAGCCGCTTGCTACTGCCATGTTATCAGAAACAAATTTATGCCATATGCACTATGAGTAGACATCTAATAGGCAATGGATAATTCAAGCTCGATACAAGCATCTACACAATCATGAATAGCAAACTATGCACGAACAACCACAAGATGTTGCTGTACCAAAAAATGAGCTACCTTTACCTCCCTCTCTTGCTCCCTCACCTCAGACAGAGCTACCGACTCAATCAGTAACTACATCTGCTATTTTGTCTATTCTAGAGAGACCTGCATGGAGGTGAAAGTTGAGATAACAATGTCCAACTTTGATGAGCGCCTTATCGGTCTCGAGAGCATGGTGACTACTCAAATGCATAAGATTGAATAGGACCTTACTTGGGCGGTAAAACAATAGTTCAGCTTGGGAAACTTGGAGTGAAATTCTGTAGTGAAACCTATAGATTTATGCACAGCTTAACTAGAGCATCCATACTAGCACCTGCACCAGCTCCTACTCCTGCCTATCATGGACCTACAGCCTCCGCATCTCGTTTATGACCCTTTCATCTCGCATCTCAACCTACCTATACCCCTGTAAACCTAAATGTTGATAATGACAGTCCAGACCCTTTTGGCACCCTTTGAATGATGATTAGCCTTTACATGCATTTTTTTGTGAAATGAAAACTTTTCTTCTTGATTAACAATTATTTTGTCCTTGTACTTCTCTGTTATGATTGTGTTAATTATGTTTGAAATGTATAGCCTTAATATCATTGATCTGCATGATTGTGTTGATTATAAGTAATATCATTGATTTATTTTCCTTCTTTGATTTTGACAAAAAGGGGGAGAAAATATATATGTTAAGCTTACATCAAATCTTAATAGATAAAGGGGGAGAAACTCAAATTTAAAAGATAAGTTAGACATCTCATTAAGGGGGAGAATAATCAATTCACATTAAGTCTTAGACACCTATTTTATTTTGTCATCATAAAAAAAAGGGAGAGATTAATGATATCATGAGAGATTGATGATATCAAACCTTAATATGCATATGTTTTTGATAATGTCTAAGTAAAATAAAAAGGTCCTAAATATATCTCAAAATCATGTATGAATATTTTTGAAATTATTACTTAACAAATTTCTATCCAAGTGCATTAAAAAGCCTCCAGATCGATACTTAGAGACAAACAAATCGATATATGAGTAAACGGATCGATACAAGATCAATAACAGATCGATACATCAAGAAGGATCAATACAAAGAAATGAGGATATCGATATTTACTGAGACAGTAACTTCAGATGAAATCACCAATGCAACTAAATCGAGACATGGTATTTATAGAAAGTTATAAAATATTTACAGAGGCAACCAGATCGATACATGGTCTTCACAGAGAGTTGCAAATAATTATAGAGGCAACCAGAACGATACATGGAGATCAGCAGATTTGCAAAATAATTACAAAGGCAACCAGATCGATACCTGGAGACAAGAGATCGATACCTAGTCTTCATAGAGAGTTGGAAAATAATTACGAAACTGACCAAATCGATATCCTACATCAACAGATTGATACACTAAAACTCAGAAATAACTCTAGCAGAAACAAATCGATACTTGGAGAAGTAGAGATCGATACACGGGATGAAATTTGTATTATTCACTTAAGGAGATCAATACATGGAGAAACAGATCTATACTCTCTTTATTTTTAATGCTTAATGGTAACTTTTACAACATTAATGGCAAACAATAAGTGCACAAAATTAAGCTGTTAGATAAGTATTGTTTTATACAAAGGATAAATATAAATAGAAGATACACAGTGAAGAGATGTACAACAATTACTTGCAATCAATATCAACAAGAAATCCTTGAACAGTATTGATATACGTAAACAATAATCTTTCTCTCTCTATTATAAAATTTTCAAATCTTGTGTGAGAGAAATTTTTCTTGTGAAAGCTTATTGAAATATCTACTCTAGTGTGAAAGCAAAAATCAAATATACATTTGTAACTTGGTATTGGGGACATCTTCACCCATACTAAAGAAGATCATCTTAGGTTACCTTCACCCATAGAAAAGAAGTAGTAAGGTTACACTTCACCTCAAAAGAAGTGTACTGGGGATTTCTTGTCCTGTCAAAACAAGAAGTTAGTTGAACCTCGGAGGAAGTGATTTGTATTCAAGATAGTGGACGTAGGCCAAGATTTGCCGAGCCACTATAAAACTGTATTTGTATCTCTCTCTTTAATTACTGTTTTATTATTACACTGAATTGCACACATTTTTAATTGCCAAATTTTAAAAACCCAATTCACCTCCCTTTTGGGTGTTGCCAACTGGGTTAATACATAGATGGTGTTAATTGGTGACATTAGAAAGTATAAAATATTAAATGAACGGTAAAATAACATTTGAAATGCATATAACCATTTTAGATGAAAATGTAGACATTGAGATAACTACGGCCATGTGATTTCATTGTTGGGAATGGCTAAATGGCCCTCGTTAGAAAGTCTCGTAAAGTCACATGTGCCAAACTAAGGAAATTGAGATAAAATGACCATGAACAATGCATATAAAATATAAATGTTAATTGATTAGAATATCAAAGTTATAATGTTATATATGTGTAATATAGGCGCAGAGCACTCAGAAGAAAGACAAACTGGGTGCAAGGACTAGTGTAGAGAGTGGAGACCTTCCCTATTACTATGAGTAGAACTATTTTACTCGTTTTCATGTTTTTAAAATACTTCATGAAACTTACTGTTTTAAGAAATAAGAAATAGAATTATTGTTGTTGATTTGAAAAGCACATGAATGACCTATTTATTGATTTGAAATGTGAATGGCCATGAGGTCAAATTTAATATTAAAAATATTATAAATGATTATGATATTGAATTTGTACATTGTGACTTTGTACTGGTGATATGGCTAGAGAGCCAAGTTTATATGTGATTGTAGCTATAAGAAAGTAGCCTACGGACAAACCTATAAGAGGCCGCCTAGGTAAGTGCACCACTGGTAGGGCAGGTATATGGGTGAATGTTATAGAGTTGCCCACTTGTGGGATTGACGAGGACAATCTTGAGTATTACAATATAACTACTCAAGGCTAGCGTCAGTGGTAGGCTAGTTTTAGAAATTGAGCATATATTTTTATACTTAAAGAATTATTTTAATGAATGAGCATCGTTTTTTATGTATAAAGCCCATTAACAGTATCAGGTTTACCACGGCCAAGGTAACCACCAAAAAGAGGAGCCAGCCTAGTGATTTTATATAACAGGCCTTGTTTTATCAACATAAAATTGTTTTATGTACATTAATTACTATTTTATTAAACTATATTTTTATCCACTCACGGAGTATATCTCCATATACTCACCCCCCTCACCTCTTAGTTTTCAGGAGATCGAGATTAAAGAGTGTAGTATGTAGGTAGTGGTGATCAATAAAGAGTGTAGTGCCCTCAGGTATAACAGATATTCTCGACTCACAAATTTAAACAGATTAGTTCATTGAGTATCTTTTATAAAGCTGCTTATGTTTGTAATTTTGAACATAATTGATGTAATTTGATAAGTATTTTACATGTATCTTAAATTTTACTATATCTTCATTGTGGAATGATTTGAAAATTGTCTTAGAGAGATAAGTTTACGTGAATGTGTTTATAAACGGTTTTGTAAATTGCTTTGAGATGCTTGTAAACATACAGGGAGGACAGGTACCTAAGTAGCCTTATAGGCCTGAGAGACATATTTAGGGTTTAGGAATGTCTCTCGAAGGTCTGTGGCGGTTGTTACGTGTAGATCCCACGGCCGGGGGTTTAACATAAAGATATAGTTAAACTTCAATGGTAATCCACAATCGAGAGAGTAGACGTAGGCCAAGCATTGCCAAACTATTATAAACTCTGTGTTTATTTTCTCTCTCTACTATTTCATTTTTTACACTATATTATATTCACTTTAAATTTTAATTTTCAAAAATCCCAATTCACCCCTTTATTGGGTGTTGTTAACTGAGCCAACAATTACTTTAGTTTAATATAATTTTTTGTAAGTATCCTAAAGACATTAACACATGTTTTATATATATATAACCCAAGAAATTTAAAAAAGCAAAGAAAACTAAGACAAAAATTAATAATTAAAATTAAGATGTTTACTTAATATAAATTATTTAACTTTATTCTTTTGCAAAATAACAATGATTAATGATAAATACCAAAAAAATGCACATCTATTGAGAGTTTATATTATCATTTTATACTTAAAATTTTCATTAACTCTCTTAAAATAAACATATAAAGATTCAAAATAAGAGTTCGCCTAATTTGTAGAAAATAATTGATTTTATATATGTTTCGTATAATGGGTATATCTCTCAATCTGAAGATTTAATTAAACTAATTCTTGAGTTACTGAATCATGAATTCATTCTTACACAATATTATAAGCCAACGGTCATACCATTTTAAGTATTTAAGTGGTCAAAACGGGCTTCAATAAAATTGAAATGTAGCCCTAGTCTGGCCTGATATGCTTTTGTACTTGGCTGTATCTCCCAAGATACATATCCAAATACATTGAATGAAGATGCTATTGAAAACTAAGAGAAATATTTATAACTTTTTTCTTTTGGTCAGAGATGTAATATACCACCCACAAATTGGATGATACAATTAAATGCATGTGAAAGAAAGTCTTTTAACACTTACCTAACCTTAGCCAACTTCTTTGACATTTACTGTATTTTCCGATAAATAGGTGCTTGCTATATTGGTCCAAATTTTTATTTGTTACATTACTATAAAGTATGGGTGAACTAAAATAAAAGGTTTTTAGAACCTAAGAGGTAATTAATGATATCTTATTAGTAGCTGTTAATATGAAATTGATAATACCATGATATGTGAAGTGTGTTTTTGATAATGATCAAAGTGATTGAAATGTCAATTTAATTTATAGATAATGAAATAGATTTAGATTTGTTAAGAATTAAAAAAATTGTATGTGAATGTACTTATGATCAAACTAAGCAATTTTCTATTAAAAGTATGATTTAAGCTTAACAGGATTGAAACTTTGAGCTAAAGGATCAATATTTTGGCTAAACTGATCTATACCTTTACCAAATAGATTGATACACTTAAATAAAGTTGATACTTGAAAGAAGAACATATCGATATCTTGCAAATCAGTAGCTTTAGATGAAATCAACAAGCCAATCGGATTTATACGTGGAAGACACAGATCGATACAAGTAAAGAAGATCGATACCCATAGTAGAAGAGATCGATACTTCGAATTCCATAGAGTTCAAAAATATTTACAAAGTGAATCAAATCAATATCATATTTGAACAGATCGATATTTTGCCAACTCGAGAGTTAAAAAATAATTACAAAACAAACCAGATCGATACATGTGTTAAATAAATCGATACGAAGCAAGTTGGAGATTTCAGAAATATTTATGAACAAAACTAGATCGATATGTGAATGAGAAATGATTGATACTTGGGATCCAAGACAAGCACATAATCAAATTTCACATAAACAGATCGATACACTGCTATAACAAATCGATACTTCCTGACATTCTAAAACTCAATAGTAACTTTTGCAGCATTTATGATAGACATTAAATACACTAACTCAAGTCGTTAAACAAAAGGACTTTACAAAAAGAACAAGTATATATAGAAAAGTTTCACAAGAAGAGAAAAAGACTAAATTCTTAAGCATCAATGATTATTTATCTGCAATTTCAACGTTAATAGTTTTTCTTTCTTTACTGTAATTTTTCTTCATTCTTTCTTGTGAGAGTAAATTATTTGTATGAAATTATTGATACATCAGCTCTATTGTAAGAGTTCAAAAATAGAATTACATTTCTAAATTGAGTGGGTTCATCTTCACTCGAATTAAATGAATAATTGTATTGGGTTTTCCTTCACCCTGAAGAAGAAATTGTATTAGGTTTCACTTGACCCGTAGAAATAAGGAGATCGTCAAACCTTAGTGGTAAACCAAAATCAAGAGAGTGGACGTAGGGGGAACATAACCAAACCACTATAAATCAAGTGTTTGCTATTTCTCTCTCTACTCTTTCATTTATTGCACTGCATTACATTAATATTAATCTCAAAATTTTTAAACAACTCAATTCACCTTCCTCTTGGGTATAACCAACAGGGACAACAATAATATGCTAAATCAAGGTAAGTGAGATAAAGGAGTGCCAATAGCCATATCTTGTGGGCAATAAAGTAAGACCAAACCAAGCCCAAAGAACGCCATGATTAAGCAAAAATTTTAAACCCAAAAAATCAAGCCACCAATGCATGCAAACCATGGCCCAAAACCCTTTGTTAAGCCCAAGTGTAAACCCATATTCTTATATTTAAACACTTTATTTCTTTTATTTTGTTATCATCTTTTTCATTTAGAAAATGCTAGAAAGAATGAGAAGGAAGAAGAAAACTGTGAGAAGAGAAAACAAGGGGAAAAATCATGAGACACCAAAAGGGAGAGGAAGAAGAGAAAGGAGGAGAAGAGAGAGGAAATGAAGTGTTTGGCTAAGAAAGAAGTAAGAGTCGAGAGAGAAAGAAAGCTTTACCGAGATGAGAAGAGAAGCCAAACAGATGAAAAAAGTATAGTAAAAGAAAGAGACGAAGGAGAAGAGAAAGGAAGCAAATGATGTGAAGAAATGGTGAGGAAGAAGAAGATTGCTGAGAAAGAAAAGAAATGGGAAGAAAAAAAAAGAAAAGGGAAGAGAAGGAGAAAGAGAAAAAGGAGGAAAGAAAAAAGAAAGGAGAAAGAGAAAGAAAAGAGGGAAAAAAGAAAGAGAAAGAGTTGAGGAATCTTGTTTTCCAACAGCAAGGGTGGTAAGTATATATATGTTTATTCATTATTTTGGATGGATTGCATGTAAAAGGTATGTTATTGTGACTTATGGTTATGGAATGATAGATATATGGCATGATTATTTATTTGGCAAGTATTGTGGTTATTTTAGTGCATGTAAAATGTAGATTTAAAGTGTGATTACAAGATATTGTGGTGTTTGGGTTGAGTAGAATATAGGGTAGTGAGGTTGCGGTTAGGAAAAAGGGTGCATGTTAATTGTTGGAAATTCGAACATGGCTCAGAAAATCGGAAATAAAATGAGTTTCAGATATTCAATTACTAAACCGTAAACTTTATGAAAACTAGACATAAAAATAGTTAACATGGTCAAAAATCAAAATATTTTGAAAAAGAGTGAGTTCCTAGAAATTTAGAATTTTTGCTACCCTATTATGTATGTAAATTGCTAAAAGTTTTGAGCACTAAATGAAAACTCGAAAACAGTATAGTGTTACCAACCTTTGATCTTAGCACGGTAAAATTTAATGAAAATTAAACTCGTAAAGAAATAACATATCCAAAAACTAGGTCAATTCATGAGGAAACGAGCCCTCAGTAAAATTCAGAAATAGTTATCCTGTTTCAGCATTACACATTATTTTGTGTCTGCGTAGTGTGTAATAAATTGGTTATAACTTGAGCACTAGAAGTTAAAATCAGAATCCGTAAAAGGTTATAGAAACTAGATGTAACGAAATATAACATAGTTAAAAATTAGGATATTTTGTTAAGAAATGATTTCTAAAAAATTCAGAAAATCCGCTACCCTATGATGAAATTTGGATGAAACAATATCTATTCATTTGAGTATAAATTATGCTATAGAAATCGAATATAAACACCGTAAAAAACTGTAGAAATTGGACTTATAAGAGATGAATATATTAAAATTTTGGCTTGAGAAGTTACCTCCATTGAGTTTGGCAGAATTTTGAAGTCATGCCTGTTTTGGAAAGTAGTATTGAAAATAATTGAAAATGAAAAGGGTGAATCTTTAAAATTAGGTGATCGTGATTTGAACCCCACGAGATTTATAGGAATCTGAGATATTTTAATTTCCTACAAAGGATTGTGGTTATATATATGATATATTTATTCATTCATATAATAAGTATATGAAATTTTAGATTTTAACGAAAAGGTATGCATTTGTAGATCATTTACCGGGCTAACTACCAACGGTATAGCGAAGTGAACTTGGACAATCGTAAATTAGTGAGTGGATATTTTATTTTTCAAATTTATTATTTATGCAAAATGTTTGAATTATGAAAGTTTTGAAAACTCGATTTGAGTGGTTATTTTACTCTATGTTGTTACAGTATTGTTTGGACAAAATGTGTTAAAATATAAATGTTTTAAAGACTATTTTGAGTTGTTAAACTGTGTTATGAATCCAAGTTTATGACTATTTATATGATTGAAATTAATATAGTTGGAGTAAGAGTAAGCTTGTAATATGTTTTAAAAATTTATAAACTACTTTGTGGATGGATTGATGGATGATAAATTGATAAATATACTGAAAGATATTTACGAATTTTCATGATTTGAATTTTAGTGTAAAGTGCTTAGTTGTAGCGCATCTGTACAAATGTTCCACCCTTACTAGGGAGAGGTGTAAGGGATATGATATATATTTTTGTCTGTATTTGAGAAATGAGTAATGGAGTTATAGAATTGTGCTCTTTTGCCTTTACTAGATACAGAGGTAAGGGGGAGATTAATAACTTCTACCTTTATCCATTAAGATAGAGTAAAATGGAGGTTACTACTAGATAAGTTGGTATCTTACACTATACCTCTTATTTAGGGTAACGTTAACAAGTGAACTTATTGATTTTATTTTATATACTAATGTAAAATAACTCATTAGTGGGTCTAGAGATGTCAACTTGATATGCACCGGGGAATGTCTAGGGGGGATAATTTCCTGGCAATCTCAAAGATTTTAGTTGAGTATCTACAGATTATATACATGAACACTGTTTTATATTGCTTTATTTATTTAAGTGAATGAGTTTTAAATTAATGTGAGATGTTATATATTTTTTAAAATTTTATACTCTTACTCCTCATTTATATTTTCTTATTTCATTTTATCTACTCACTAGGTCCTTAGGATTCAGCTCTCTCACTTTTCAGTCTTGTAGGATAAACAGGTAGTTAGAATAAAGAAGGAAAATTTCAGAGAGGAACATGGTACACACTGTAGTCATTAGGGCATATGGGTCTATCATGCATAATAAGTCATGTATAGTTCAGACACTTGATTATATTAGAGTTGAGTTAAACTTATGATATGTGTTGTATTGTATAAGATGTTGTAAATATTGAAGAGTTATATTTATGTAATGGTTGGGCGAATTTTCCTTATACATTCTATGCATTGTGCCATTTGTTATTGTAGTTAATTATAATTATGCATGCATGTCAGAGTAAGAGGCTTAAGGTGATAGGGTTTCATCACCTGTCGGAAACATCTCTGAATATGGGAGTGTTATTCTTGCATTAAACATCAAGACAATCTTTATCTCTTAACTTCTTCATATCTTCACTTTTTCATCTTATCTCTTATCCTTATAATGTATTTTTAAATTTGTAATTAAGACTAAAGGTGAAACTTTGTTGAGTTCGTAGTTTTTATTCCTTTATCCTTTGATTTATGCTTCAATATATAATTTTTCAATTGAGTGAATTTCATTTCTTAAAATTGCTTTGATTTGTTAGAAAGCTTGATTCATTATTAATAAATAGTACATTAAATGCTTGTTATTTTCTATATCTTAAGAGTAAGACAAGTTATAGTTTTTAACAAATCAATTTAAAGATTAATTCTTTATATTCTTACCTTTTTTTTTAAAAGAAGTATTTTCATGTAATTATATATTTCATCTTTTAATTAAGATTAGTCCTTAGTTGATTTTTAATCGAGTTATAAAAAATAATCAAAAATAATTTCTACAAAATTTTCAAAGTGGATCTCAATGCTCTACTGTTTAATAATATTAAAATTTTATTTTAAAAACCAACACATTAATACAATTCCCCTAATACTTACACAATTGGACTTGTAATAGACTTATTTAACTAATTCTTTGTGGATCGACACTCGAACTCTTAAACCTCTATTACTTGAGACAACCTATACTTGAATTTAACAAATCATTTTTCAAAACCATGGCATGGGCAAGAATTTAACAAATCTTTAAAATTTTCCAACATTGAAAATATGGTTCATTTGAATTTTGACAAAAACTTTTTATTTGTCTCTTCAAAGTATTTGTTTTACATGTTGGAAATTTTTTTTTTCAAAAATTCACCTTGAATTTCTTTCCATGTGCCAATTGATCTAGGTCTTAAAGAGTTAAACCAAGTTTTCGCTTTATCTTTTAATGAAAAAGAAAACAATTTTAGCCTAACAATTTTATTAGTGCAAGCTTGACTATTAAAAGTTGCACAAACTTTCTCAAATTCTTTAAGATGCAAATACGGACTTTCAGATTCTAAGCCATGAAAATTAGGAAGTAGTGAAATCATACTTAGCTTAAATATAAAATTATTAGCATTGAGAGGAAAAATGAAGCATGAAGGGGTAGAATCTTGAAACCAAGCATGGTTTGCAAAGGCTGATTTTCATGTTCATCATACACACTTTTATTTTCAACCATAGTGTTAGATATGTGTGAATGTTAAGGTGAATCAAACAAATTGTCAATTAAAGTTTCAGAATTACCTTTATCAAGCGACGAGAATAACGATTGCGATGCCACTTAAGTATAAATTAAATAAAAATAAAATTCAATAATGATTATATAAAGAAGGAAAATGTTACAACAATAAAAATAAAAATAAAATAAAAGAGGTGGTAAAACATTCATTTTGATAAAAAAAATTAATAAACTAAAATAAATTAATAGTAGGTAATTGAACTAACTATAGAAAATAAAGCAATAAACAATCTAGGACGGGTTTTAGTTGAGCAAAAACTTTATTTAGTATATGGTGAGGTAGTCTTGGGTTAATAAGGCCTGTGTCAACAGTTTCATATGTTGAAGGAAGTCATGTTTTTGACATCTTTCTGATGGCTCTATCCATATATAATGTCATTGGAAAAACAGTTGGAGAAGAGTTAAAGGTCTTAACTATGCATGAATGAAGTGCTGAAATATTTGACAATGCAAATGCTTTTATTACTTTACCAAGTAATTTTGAGACTCTAGAAGAAAATTTTCAAGTTGCATCTTGTGCACAATTGAATATCCATCAAAAACCTATAGGTTTGTTAAATGTTAATGGTTTCTTTAATCGCTTGTTGTCTTTTCTTGATTATGTAGTGGAACAAAAATTACCTATAGCTCGACAAATCCTTATCTATACACCAACCGTTGAACAGTTGCACCAATAATTGCAAGATTTTGTCCATGAACTAGATCCAGCAATAGTTTGAATAAATTGGTAAGGTGAAAGTGGTAAAAAGTAAAAATTCGATTTGTCACTCTATTTGTAACTTTTCCTCTTTTATGATTTTCCTTATTGAATTTTGTTATTTTTAATTGTTATGTATATTTAAGTTTGCTTCGGATTTTTCCTTTTTCAATAATTGTCATCACAAATAATATTTTCTATACCTTACCTTTCTATATTTAGACATTGATGACAATGTCTCAATTTGGTTGAATGGTTGAGGGAGGGATAGTAGACATAATTTTTTTTTGTTTTATTATTATTTTTTGTCTTCTAACAAACATAAGATGTTATTTTTATTTTTATCTTCATAAATATATATATATATATATATAAAACTTATGTCTACTATCCCTCCCTAACTAGATTGCGACAATTAAATTATCAAATAATTATGTATATAATTAGAGAAAATAAATAAGCAACAATAAGAAAATAAATCATAAGAAAAATAGAACAAATGTGAAAACCAAAAAAGAGAGATTACTATTTTGAATTGATTATTTATAGCACATTTTTTTTCTCTGCTTGAGTTAAAATTGGAATAATATATATAAAATATAAGAAAATAAATAATTTTTAATTAGGTGTTAATAAGCCCTTATGAGATCTCAAAAAACTCATACGAGTCATAATTAGTTACCGAAGATGTTTTGGCCTCATTATAGTTTGCAATTTGTCATGGCCAGTATCTTGACCACAAATCAACCTTCGTAAAATAAGATACTCTACCCAAACCTTGACATAAGTTTACTTTTGTAAAATAAGATATTTTACATAAATGGTTGTTTCTATACATAAATATACAAAAGTATTCTTTTTTTTAATTGTTATTTAGTTAATATAATTACTTCATTTAAGTAGTATTAAAATAATTTGTTGATTTTTCTTTGCCTTTAAATATGAGAGATTTTTTTTTTCTTCCTATCATATTAGTCAAGGAATTTTAGATTCATTATCCCACTTGTTTTGTTTTTTTTTAAAAAAACAAACAAAAAAACAAATGAAGAGAAGAATGAATAGAGAACTTCTATATCACTTTTTTATAAGTTTAAAATTAAGATTTATATCTGTTGATACAATAAAAATCATTCTTTGGATTTTGTGCACTAGCACCAGTCTTCAACTTTCCTGCTTTCACCAATTGTTTGCTTAACTTACGATTACAATCGAAAGCTTAGAGGGTAAAAAGCCGGTTGTTCAGCAAAAATCCTTCGATGCTTAAGTCACAGTTTTACTTTATAATATTCAAGAGAGTTAAAGAGAATATAAGTTTTTTTTTTTTAACCAAAGTTTCAATAGTTGTACCTAATCATCATTGGTATTTTTTTATAGACATTTGTATTTCTTAGATTTGGTAGAATTCTGTAGAATCTGGAAACAAAGATCTCGTTGCATGAGAATCATGGAGATTCTATTAAGTAAGCATCGACTTTCGAATTTTATAGAATCATGTGCCCTTTTTGTAAAATAAGTTCTTCTAGGCTTAGAGTTCTTATTTTGTAAGGAGTTTTACTTGTTAAGAATCTTTGCTATAAGATAATTCGGGAAGAGTTTAGAGAGGAAACGAATCCTTCGCATATACAAACCATGGTGAGGCCTCAGAAGTTTTTTTTTATCTATGAGCTCTTTATCCACCCGAGACGAATTCAATAGGTTTGAGGCCTTTGGTAAATTTCTCTTGAGATCTTCGTAAAGGGGTCCTAGACCAATATTTGAAATATTGACCCGATGCCTGTATAGCCGACCCCAAGAGGTCTCAACTCTTATGACTCCCGAGGCTATTCTTATATTCTAGGCAATTATTCTCGAACTAGGTAGGGTCTTGGGCCACTATTTAGCTTTTTATGAGAATATGTTCTGGGCTTATGGCATATTGGGCTTTAAGTATATTCTGGACTATATATGCAACATTAAGCCCCCTAGTTTTCGTAAAAAATAACTATTTTTAATAAAAACTTAAAGTTATTTTTGAAAAGACGCATCCGTCTACTGAAATTAAATAACCAACTTGAAATCCGTTAGCTTCCTATACGTGGCAGATTGTAGTTGGTTTTTGAGATCACAACGCTTCGAACCCCAAGAGATCCAGTTGGTCCTAATGATGACCGCCTCTTTTCTCATTAATAAGAGACATCCTCTCAGCTACTCTTCTGATGTGGCATCATCTTATCCCTTGATCTGTAACGCTTATTGATGGTTGGGGTTTTTCAATTTCTTTAAATACCTTCCCTTTTCACCTTTTTCCTCTTTTTGTTATCACCTTTACACCATCACTTTATTAGCATTTTCAGCAGTTTCAACAGTAGCAACGTTGAATCTCAATATAAGATTTCAAGCTTTTTCCTTCTTCAACAACAAGAAGTAAGTCTCTTTTTCTCCCTTTTGCTTATTATTTGTTAGATTTGTGGTATTATTGTTTGGTTACGGTAATTGGTAGATAATCTTCTAGAACTAGAGACCTTAGGTGTAAAATTTGTGAGTTGTTAACGATCCTAGAGCGACTTATGATTGCCTTATTTTTCCGTATGAACAAAGATGGATTCTGTTGATAATGTAGCTGCTTCTAGAGGAGAGATGGTTATTGTCCTTGCTCCTACTCCCATCTCAGTTAGGTAGAACTCAACACCTTCTGAAGCAGATTGGTATCCTTTGAGTATCAAGGAGTCAGACTTAGAGGTTTATTCTAGGATGTATAACATCTTTAAGGGGATTTATCTTAAAATTCCAGAAATGGATGAATTCTCTAATTGTCCCCCTAAGGGTGAAATTGTCTTCAATGAGGAATTGTTCCACCTAGGGGTTAGGCTTCCTATCCAACCTTATTTCATCTAAATCCTTACTTCTTTTAGGATTACCCTTTACCAATTAAATCTGAATAGCTGAAGAATCTTAGCTGGCTTGTTTGTCTTATGGCATCAAATTTCTAACCTTGACCTTTCTCTTGAGGAGATTGAATATATGTACATACTAAAAAAAACTTACATAAAGAGCCTAGGTTGGTATTATCTTTAGAATCGTTCTAAAAAATAGAACTCAGTCCTTAGTAACCCTTTTAGTAATAAAAACTGAAAAAAGAAGTGGTTCTTTATGGGTGAGGACTGGAGCTCTAGTCCCTAAGTTTAAGTGCCGAGACCTTTTGAGGAGGCGATTACTTGGAGTGACTTGCCTGAGTTGGACCTTTGTAGCCAAGAGAGAGTGAGGTTGACTAAGATGTCAACAATTGACTATAGTATTTTATTCTTGGATGATGAGATGATCTCATAAAGTCTTGTAGGTTTTTGTGTATCTAAGGATCAATTGGCCTTGAAAAGGCCATCCAAAGGGGTAAATGTCTTGAACTTTATCTATTCTTGTATTTGATCTGCGATGTCTAACCTTTACATCATTTGCTTTGCAAGAGAGATGGCTTCTAGAGATTATTCTCCTAACCTTTTCGAGGTTTTGCAAAGATTAGTGAAAGGGAAGAAGGTTGGGAAGGCTCCTTAGCCCCCAAAAGTCTAGCTAAGGCCTTAAGATCTTCTAAGGTTACGACCCCTTTTAGCTCTATTCGCCCTTCAATTGCCAACATAAGGGAGGCAGAAAGTTATGGCTTCAGCGTCCAAGGAAAGGTCTCAGAGGAAGAAGCAGATGTTTGGCCAAGCTGACAAGGAATTAGCTGAATTGTCTGAACTTTTTCCTGAGGACATTCCTATAGAGAAGAGAAGGTTTTTTGAGCACTTCATTCCCTGTATAAATTAACAAGTCTAAAGCATTAGCAACAAATTTACTGAGGATCTTGCTAGGCTTTCGAACAAGACATTAATGAACTATCAACTAAAGTGGTTGAGTCGAGTAAGTCGATTTCTTCTTAATCTTTGCAGCAGATAAGAATTCTTTTTTTTTTTTTGAAAATTTTGTGTTGGTGATTTTCAACTTCTATACTCAATCACATTGCAGCAAGATGCCATTGTAGAGGACTTCTTAAGGGCATCTAAGGTTAAGAAGAGAGCTGAGAAGGTAGAATAGAGCTTGGTCTTAGAAAGAACCAAGTTCGAGTTTGACATAGGAAAATGGGCTCAAGAGAAAGAGGAGCTCTAGGTCAAGGTAGCTACAGCGGGTCATCTCTTACTGAGGCCAACAAGAGGTTGAGCGCCTTAGAGTCGGAGCTCAACGGCTTAAGGGATGAGAGGCACCTTTAGGATTTTGATGAGGCGTATAGGGAGTTGCAGCAAAGCTTAAATGCAGAAAGGCAACAAAACTTGCTTCTAACTAGACAGATCATCGAGAATGACGAGATGATGCAGACTAGGCTTTAGGAGAGGGTCAATGACAACATTAACCTTAGCTAGTTTTATACAGCCTTGAAGAAGGAGCCTCCACACCAAGAAGCAAAGCCTTGGATGACCTTCTTCTTGAAGAGGGGAAGCACCCAAATTAGAAGACAAAGTACGTACCTCCCGTAGAGTCCTTTACAATTCCTTTTGCTCTTTGCCTATTGCTACTGCTATAGAATAGGTAGAGGTCTCTTCTGTCAAAGTAGTAGAGGTCCCCCCTTCTCTTGAGACTTTTCTTGCTACTGACGTCGCCAATGCTCCTAAGGGCATCCTCGCTTCCGAGGCCACTTCTGCTGATCCAGCCAACCTCCCAGGTCATTCTTTTACCGACCCAACTCTTTGAAGATTTTTTTTAAATTTTTATGGAACTTGTATATTGATGGAAAATCCTTGACTTATAAACCTTTGTATTGTTCAGCTTCTCTTTTGTTTTCCTTTATATTCAATATTCAATTCAATCTTAGGCTTCAACTGTTATTAAAACTTGAAATTTTGCTAGGAGAGGTCCGACTTGTACTGAGTTGAATGAGTAATGCATATCTTGTCAGCATTAATCTTTTAGTTTTCTCACCTTAAATTAAACGTCTTTACGTAAGGACCATATTAGTCTTAACTTTAACCTTTTAGATTTAGCGATTTTAGGATATTACTACTTTACCTTGAAATTGTTGGTGATAATATGAGAACCATTTACTTCACTTTCCTTCTCAAACTTTAACCATGTTTCAAATGACCTTGCCTCTGAACAAGAATTAAACGCTGTCGATGACTCTATATCATTTCGGAGTCTTTGTGCTCTTGCCCCGTCTAGGTTTATACTCAAGGCCTTTTTTAGATAGGGGAAAATATTGTTCCAAGATGATTTGAAGACTTGTCCTCTTTGATATCCTACTTACTTTGTGTCTGATGCCTTCCTTTAAATTTATTTAGACTGCAAGTGCAGGTTGATCATCTAGGAACCTCATTTGTTCTTTGCTACGTCTAGGACCATGTTTGAGGCTCATTTAAGCTGAGGGTAACATTAACCTAGAGTGACTTTTGAAGATATATATATATTCTCCCGAGAAACCTTTGATTCCTATATACCCTGAGATCATGCTCAAAGTTTGTTCAGGTTAGGGATAATATTACCTAAGGGTAGATAAGAAGATTACCCTAAGATGTTTTAGAGATATTTATCTAAGAACCTTTTTTGCTCTTATATGTCCTGAAATCATGCTCAAGACTTATTCGAGTTAAGGATAATGTTACCTCATGTTTAATAAGAAGTGAACGTCTGGGAATTTTGTTGCCCATACCTAGACGTTTTGAGATAGTCATTCGAGAACTTTTTTCATTCTTGTACATCCTGAGATCATAGTTAAGGATTATTTGAGCTAAGGATAATATTACCTCGGGGTGAATGAGAAGTGGATGTTTGGGAACTGTGTCGCTCATACTTGGGTTTCAAGAGAAGATTATCACGAGACATTTTGAGATAGTCATCCGAGAAACTTTTTTACTCTTGTATGTTCTAAGATCATGCTCAGGGCTTATTCAAGCTGAGAATAATATTACCTCGAGATGAATAAGAAGTGAACTTCTGGGAACCGGATCGCCCATATTTTTGTTTCGGGAGAAGATTATCCCGAGACGTTTGTGCTTCTTTGTTTCTTAGTCTTGGTGCCATCTTCTAGTCAATGCAATTTTTTAGGAGCTTTTTTGGCGGAAAATAATAATTTTATTTATTTGTAAGGTAGAAATAGTTAAAAAATTTTGATATTTTTAAAGGTAATATAGCTTCAAGTGTTCGGCATTCCATGGCTTTTTGACTCTATTCCTAGCCAAGACTCCAGCTTATATACTCAAAGTCTGAGAATTTGGATAACTTTGTATGACCCTTCCTAATTTGCTCTAAGAACTCCTTCACCTGGTATCTTAGTGTTCAAAGTCACATGTCTTAAGACCCAGTCTCTTATTTGAAAAGACCGGGGCCGAACATGTTTATTGTAATACCTAACCACTCTTTGCTAGTAGGCTGCTATTCTTATAATCACTTTATCCTTTTTCTCTTCTAACAGGTCTAGCTCCAAGCGTAAGTTATAATTGTTAAATGTTTTATCATAGTTATTGATTCGGAAGGTTAGTATATTGACCTCGATAGAAATTATTGCCGCATATTTGAAAGCCAAGCTATAGGAAGTTTTGCTTGTGGCCACCTTCGGGGTGATTCTATTTGCCCAAAGGACTTTGGAAAGTTTGTCAATCCCTACACCTTTGTGCTCCTTGAACTTCTTCTTAAGTGTCTTCTTGATGACCTTGTTGGCTGCTTCTACTTGCCTATTAGCTTTTGGATGAGCTAGTGCCATAAATCTAAGGTCAATTGAAAAATCTGAGTAGAATTTCCTAAAGCTTTAGTTATTGAGCAACTTTTTGTTGGCAATGATCAACCCACTTGATAAAATAGTCTATGGCTATTATTGCATCTTTGTGTTGGCTTGTGCTGGGGGTAGAGTTCCGATAAGATCTAGTTCCCATTGAGAGAATGATCAAGGACTTGTTAAAGTTGTCAGTTTCTCAAGGGGCTGCCTTGGAATGTCATCATATACTTGACATTCATGGCAAGTCTTAGCTACCTGAGTTGTATTCTGCCAAAAGTATCCTTACCTCAAGACTTTGTAAGTCATAGACTGAGGTTCTCTATGTCCGCCATATATACTGTGATGAATTTGTTTTAAAATTTGAGCCACTTACTCGAGTCTAAGGCATTTGAGATATGGGATACTGTAGCCTCGCTTGTATACTCCCTATCAATAACGATGTATTGTATCGACCTGTTTTTAATTTTCCTCACCCTATCTTTATCTTCTGAGAGCTTTCCCTCTTGGATATAGAATCTTATCTCTTCAATCCAATAGGGGAAAGAATCCAATTAGGCTATATAAGGCCAATCGATGCTTTCATTAGTGCTTTTCTGTTCTAGTATTTCGATTGGGACCAAGGTCGGAATACTTTCTTTAAAGGTGGAAGCTAACTTTGCCAACAAATTAGCTCTGGGGTTTTCTAACCTCAGAATTTGTTTAATTCTAACAGTCTTCAAGGAGCTCAGAAGCTACCTAGCTTTTTCTAAATAAGCTTGCTTGTTGCTTTCCTGGGTTTGGAACTATCTATTAACTTGGCTGGCTATTAGTTGGGAATCACAGTGAATATCTAAATTCTTGATTCCTATCGCCTTAGCCAATTTGATCCCTGCAATCAATGCTTCATACTCCGCCTCATTGTTAGTAAACTTAAAATTAAATTTTAAGAAATATATTACTTTGGTTCCCTTCAAATTCATAAGAATAACACCAACCTTTCCTCCTTATGCCTTTAAAGCTTCGTCAATAAAAAGGTATTAGGTCGGCTTTCTGATATCTAAAACTTCTTGCCTCTGAATAGCATAACCTTTCTCGATTTTGTGGATAAAGAAGTGCTCAACTACTAACCTTTTGGTTATAAAGTCTACGAAGGCTTGTCCTTTTAATGCCTTTCTGGGTTGATAGTTGATATCATATTCACTAAGCTAAACTAACTACTTTACTAGCCGACTTGACAAGTCGAGTTAGTATAGGATCTGTCTCAAAGGTTGATTTGGTAGCACTACAACCTGGTGTTCTGAAAGTATGGTTGTAGCTTTCTGCTGTGACTACTAATATTAGTGCTAGTTTCTTGAGTGGGGAGTATCTTGTCTCGGTATACAATAGTACTTTGCTAGTGTAGTAGATAAGGTGGTGGATATTTTTTGAGTCATCCTTTACTAAGACTGAATTGACCGATTCGTCACTAATTACCGGTAAAGGTATAAGACTTCTCCTTCTTCAAGACTCATCAGATATGGTGAGGATGTGAGGTATTACTTCAGCTCTTTGAAGCTTTTCTCGCACTCTTCGATCCATTCAATTTTCTTCCCCTTTTTCATAATCTAAAAGAAAGGAAAGCACCTGTTAGTTACTCTAGACAGGAATCTGCTTAGCACTGCTAACCGTCCTATCAAGCTTTTAAGTTCTTTGAAGGTAGATGGAGACTTCAAGTTTAGTATGGTATTAATCTTTTATGGATTGGCTTCGATGCCACACTCACTGACCATATATCATAGGAACTTCCCAGTTTGAACTTTAAATGCGCATTTCTCAAGATTTAACTTTATATTGTATTTTCTTAGATAGGAGAAGGTCTTTTCTAACTGTCTCGAATGGTCTCGATCTCTAAAAGATTTAGTGATCATATTGTCCACATAAACCTCATGGTATTCCTAATTAATGGCCCGAAATCCATATTGACTAATCTTTAGAAAGTAGCTCTTGTGTTTTTTAGACCAAAGGGTATTGTCTTGAAATAATACAACGTCTGGTCAGTGATGAATGTTATCTGCTCCTGATTATGCTTATGCGTTATGATATGATTATATCTCAAGAATGTATCCATAAAACTTAACAACTTATAACCAGCCGTTGAGTCTACCAAATGATCAATTCTAGAAAGTGGGAAACTATCTTTGAGACAAGCTTTGTTCAAGACTGTGTAGTCCACACATATCCTCTGGTTCCCATTAGCTTTTTTTAACCATTACTACATTCGACATTCACTCTAGATAATGCATTTCTATGATAAATTTAGCTCTCATAAGTTTATCCATCTCGGTATGCACTACTTCTCTCATCTCAGCATTGAGCAACCTTTTTTTCTACTTCACTGGCTTATATTGAGGGTTAATAGTTAGCCAGTGTGAAAATACTATAGGGTCGATCCCTGGTATTTTTTCATGTATCCATGCGAGTAAATCCATGTGTTGCCTCAAGATGTCCATAAGTATTACCTTCTACTTCTCGGGAAGATGGGCAGCAATTTTGACAGTTTCTAAGGAGATTCTTAGCTCAGAATGACAAATTTAGGTTCCTCTACTGGCTCCAATGCTGATGGTTTATCATCCTACTCAATCTTCTTCACAATCAGTTTATCTTGTAAGCCCTTATTATTTGCCTCAAGAACTTCTCCCCAAAGACGTTTCGATAAACAGTATGAATTTTTTGAGGAGGTTGTAAAGTATAATCGAGCCTCTTTTTGATCATTTTTAATGATTATGATCCCTTTTCCTACTCGAAATTTCAGCTTCAGATATTGGATGCTCTCTACTGCCTTCATGGTTCTAAAGAAAGGCCTCCCAAGGATCATTATGTAGGGCATTCTAAGGTCAACCACTTGCAATTTCACTATTTTAGTTTTCTAGTATGGCCTTTCCCCTATGTTGATAGGTAGCTGTACTATCCCCAGTGGGTAAACACACGACTCTCCAAAACCATAAAAGGCGGTTTCAGGAGGCCTTAGCCTTAGGTCCTCGATCCCTAAGGAGTCTAAAGTTTCCTTGAAGATGATGTCAATCGAGTTCCTTATATCTACCAAAATTCAACTAACTCGATTTGTTCCTACTGTTAGAGTTATCTCTAGAGCATCATCATATGGATAATAGACTTTTACTTCGTCGTCATTTGTAAATATGATGGGACCAAGGCAACTTTTTGCTTTTTCTTGGCTCGGACATTCATAATGTGAATGTCCGAAATAGAATTCGGTAGTAAATATTTCGAATAATTTTTCTTAAACTTATTAGATTTTCTAGCTAATGTCGCCTCACTTGAAATCACCATGGTCTGCTCTTCCTATCTCCTCTCATATTCGACTTCTCGGTCCAAGTCTTTGAACTCTTCTTCATTTCTTACCATAAAATTTGACAAATAATTAGTTCGGATCAGTATCTCGACTTGATTTTTGAGATCGAAACATTTATCTGTCAAATATCTCACACTTTGATGGAACTCATAAAACTTGTTCTTAGCTTCCCCAAATGGCTTGGTTCATATATGATGGGGTTCCATTAATATGGTTCCTCGTCTTTTAATCTCCTGCCAGACTTATAAGAGCGGAGCCTTCAGGGGGTGAAAACTTGATCTTTTCGGACATGAGCTACTATTTTCTCCTCGTCTTTTCTTGGTGAGCAGTACCCTCTTAAAGGAAATTTGTCTCTTTCACCCAATGTTCTATTACGCTTCTGAACCTGTTTATCCTTTCATTTGAAGTCTCAAAAATCTCTCTTGGCTCAACGTCTTCTTCTCGGATCTATTTTGAGATTTCGTGTATTACCGTGAGGTTGTGGTTTAAAGATTTTCTCATCTTTTAACTTGATGGCAATCTGATCTTCAATCTCAATTTCATTCAACAGCTTCCTCCGAGCAATTTTATAAGTGGTAACAGATGAATTTCGCGCAACGTACCATTCTCTATCTACCCACAGACATTTTTAGAGATCTTTCAAAGCTAGAGAATGATGATAAACATCTAACTCCATCATCTTGTCATGGTATATTTTGAAGAGATTCCTGAGACTTTCACCTTCTCTTTGCTTCATAAGTAATAATGAACTTAAAGTCTTGAGGTTAATAGTATCCCCTCTGAACTCGTTTACAAATATATCATATAGTTGCTCAAAATTACTAATGCTGCTAAGGGTTAGGGTGGTAAACTACTTTCTTGCCTGCCTCTCCAATGCCAATGGGAACAAGCAGCATATTTGAGATTCGTTCAACCCTTAGATCAACATTATTTCTCTAAAGAGATCCATATGTAAGGATGTGTTAGTTTTCCTTATAAAAGGGTTTATTTACGGCATCTTGAACTTCTGGGAAGAGCTAGATTCAATATGGTTTGTGAGAAAAGGATTTGGAATACATTCCCATTATCGATACAAGCTCATGATCATTTCTTTGACATTTTCTTTTTTAGTCTTAAATCTTCGATCAACTTCCTAACACAGACCTCAAGATGATCGACTCAATCGTCATCTTTCTTATACCTTTTTCTCTGAGGTAAACTCTAGAGAGAACTTTTCATTCGCCATTTTTAATTGAGAAATGTTCTCATATCTTCCAGATTAGAACTAACATGTAATTCAGGCTTGCAAATAATTGTTAAGTCTTCTGGTGAATATTCGAATGTTGGTTCAAGTTCGTTAATGATCTTGAAGGCAGCATCACTACCCTGTGGTTCCTTAGATGGTTGATTCGCAATATATCCTTTCCCTTTCTCCTTGGTGGTATATCTCATTCTGGTGGTGTTCTGTTGGGATTCAGTCTCATGGTTCACATTCTATGGCTTTCATCGGTTTAGGTGTCTGCATCCCCTGGGAACTTGTAAGCTTTATTCTTTGAGTATAAGGGTAAAGTACTTATTTGTATGACATTTATTTCACACATGCATGGAAATGGTTAGTTGACACAGTATTGAGGCTTAGGTAAATTTAAATTGAGTTAAATGATATGAATGAAATGAATTTGATTTTATGATTTGGATTTTTTCATAAGTTAGATTTCGGTATGTTACCCTATGCTGAAGCATTCGATAATCTCGCTAGCTGGTTAAGAGGCAGCACTTTTACGGGGGATCGGGGGTGGAGTCCTTGAAAGGTAAATGAAATTAGTGCTAAGGAATGGAAAGAAAAGGTTAAAATCCATTCTAAGCATGAAGAGATCAATATTTGGAATGGAAGTATCAATACATATGAACAATATGTCAATACATTAAGGTTATGAGTCAATACTTGATGAAGGGATCGATACCTTCATGAAAGGTATTGATACCTTGCAAGTCAAAGACTTGGAAAGAAATTACAAACTGACCAAATCGATACCTTCCTCAAAGGTATCGATATATTTGGAAACAGAGAGTTTAAAAATAATTATAAGATTGACCAAATCAATACCTTCATCAAGGATATCGATCCGTGGCAAGTCAAAGAGTTCAAAATTAATTATAGGTTAAACTAGATAGATACCTTTAACAAAGGTATCGATACATTGAAAAAAGAATGATCGATACATGAAGGCTAATGTATCGATACTCAAAGTTGATAGAATTTTCAGAATCGAATTCTTATGGAACGAATCGATACCTAGACTTAAGGTATCGATACCTAGCCCAAAAGTATCGATACCCAGTCTAAAAGTATCAATACATGTTGCAAATTATGGTAAAATATGACGGGCAATTTGGTCTTTTTGTCTATTTCTAAAAATACCCATGAGGGGGATTAACTCCATAATGTCTTTATTTATGTTTTCTTCGCTCTCTCTAAATAAAAACCAAACTGCTCTTTCTCTCTCAGATTTCTTGCAAAATTTGGCAAAACTTGTAGGTTTTCTTTCAATTTAAGTCCCTATATAATCATATACATGCTAGATATTATTTGAAATGAGTAAATTCATTTCTAATGGAAATGTGAGTTAAGAATACTCACTGCTATAGGATTTCATTGCTGAAAATTGGATAAATGGTACCTATAGATTAGTCTCGAGAAATGTGTGGTGTCAACTAAGAAATTCTAGACATGTATTCTACGAGCATTGCATTTTGTGCATTGTGTTTAATAATATAAAATTGTGGAATCATTATATATGCATATGTGATATCAGGTTCTGAGAACCCGAGAGAAAGGCTGAGTGGACGTGAGGATCAATAGTGGGAGTAGTTACCCTTCCCTTATTGTGAGTAAATTTATAAATATATAATTACATAAATAGAATGCATGTGATATTTATATATGTATGCTTGTGTGTTAAACAAGCCATTTTCTGATTGAAAATGAAATTGTGAAATGAACCATTTATAAATGCTTTACATGATATTGAGATGTTTTGATTATTTAATCTGCTGTTATAAATAATTTGATTGATATACATGATGAGATGGGCAAGGAGGCCTAAATTGTATAAATGTTTTAAAATCATTATTGAAAATAATTTGTATAAAAAATGTTATAGTTAAGGAGGCCGAATTTGATTTATATGATGTATAATCATTGTTTTGAAATGATTTATAAAATGCATGTATATTGCTAATGAGGCTGCTAAGGCCAATTATTGTTTATTGGCCAGTGGGTCCAGTTATTGACTATATATACAAGTGAGTGGAGTTGCAGAGGGGCTGATATAAGGGTGAATGTCTATGGCAAGTCCACTGTGTGCTGAATGAATGTGTGTTCGGTTATAGATACTCTATGAAAAGTTCTAGCTACTTGATAGGGTTATCTTGGAATTAACGGATTATGAGGACAGTCACTCGTATTACTAAGTGACTACTTGGGGTAAACATCAGTGAGACGGGCTTGTTTTTATAAATACATGCTTTATAAGTAAATAAATGATTTTAGAAAGTATGAGAAATGGTTTTTTTTTATCTGATAAGATTTATTGCATATGGTTTATGCATGAAAAGCTCACTAATGGTTATATTTTTATCTCGACCAAGGTAGTGTTTCGAGAACGTATGGACAGCTTAGATTGATTGTTTTAAAACTATTGTAGACAAATAAAATATAATGTGATCATTGATTTAAACACACATGCATAAATGTGTATATATATACACATTTTGAAATGAATCCCAATATCTATATTTTGAAAAATGCTTGTGTATGTATATATATCGGTATGTACTCACTAAGTATAATTGTATACTCACTCCTCACCATTTCAACTTTCAGGTTAGGTACGTTAGTTTAGTCTTGTGGTGGCAATAGAGAACTTGAGAAGCTCTTAACAGGTTTTCTATCTTTACTTGTATGATTAGAGTTCACTGGATATGTATTTTATTTGGATATGTATTTCCTAGGAAATATGTAAGTATTAAAACTAAATGTTTAACAAAACAATTTATTATTTTGTTCAACTCTTATGTAAATAATTTTTTAAATTGATATTTATATTAAATTATCATGTTGTGGATGAATTGATCACAGAGATCAATTCTTTGATAATACTCCCATGGATGAGAAGTGTGTTTATAAACTATTTTCAGAAGTTTATGGTTTACAAGAAGCCTTATAGACTCTCTTGATACATTTAAGGTGTATGGATTGTATTGTATTGGGAGGGTCTGTGGCGATTGTCATAGGTGAACCCTAGGGTTGGGACGTGACAGAACTGGATTGCATCATCCTTTTCATCATTGCCACTTCCTCAACCAAGACTTGAATCTGCCTTATTTTTCTACATGCTACTTTTCGTTGTCAACCAGTCTATTGACCAACCATGCAATTTTTGTAGTCCCCCGGTTGGAAGGAATTTGGTGTAGTGATAAAGCTTCTGAAAATGATTTGCGTCCTTCAAAGTTAATAATTGATTATCGATGTCCTGGTTGATCACTGCTATCTCATCAAGGGTATTATCATGCAGATTTCCCCTTTCTACTACTCGATTCCTAGTTACATACGTTCGCAAAATACCCATATTTTTCTCCAAAGGTGGTTTATGATTTTTTGTCTAGAGTTTCCCACAGTCGGCTCCAGATATTGATGGAGCAAAAATCCTTTTTTGATTCGGTGCACCAACACTAGTCTTCCACTTTCTTGGTTTCACTAACTGTTAACTTAACTTGCAATTACAATCGAAAGCTAAAGGGGTAAAAAGTTGGTTGTCTGGAGAAAACCCTCCAATGCTTAAGTCAGGATTTTATTTTGTAATGTTCGAGAGAATTAAGAAGAATATAAGCTCTTTTTTTTTTTTTTTTTCTAGAGTTTCAGTAGTTGTACTTGGTTGTCATTGGTTTCCTTTTATAGACGTTTGTATCTCTTAGGTTTGTATAGAATTTTATGAAATATGGAAACAAAGATCTCATTACACGAGAATGACGGAGATTCCATTAAGTAAATATCGACTTCCGAATTTTATGAAATCATGTGCCCATTTTATAGGATAAGTTCTTCTGGGCTCAAAATTCTAATTTTTTAAAGAGTTTTATTTGTTAAGAATATTTGTTATAAAATAATTCGGAATGAGTTTGGAAAGGAAATGAATCCTTCACAATATGTAACCGTGGTAAAGCTTCAAAAGTCTTTTATCTGTGAGCTCTTCATCCAATCAAGGCAAATTCAACAGGTCTGAGACTTTTGATAAATTTCTCTTGAGATCTTCGTAAAGGTGTCCTGAAACTAATATTTGAAATACTAACTCAAGGTCTGTGGATCCGACCTCAAGAGGTCTCGACTCTTACGACTTCTGAGGCATTTATTATATTTTGAGCAATTCTTCTCAGACTTGGTAAGGTCTCGAATCACTACTTCAGCTTTTTATGATAATTTGTTTTGAGCTTATGGCATATTGGACTTTAAGTATATTATGAGCCACATACTTTAACAATATCTATAGAATTTAAATGATATAATGTTATTTTTTATATTTAAATTTTAAATAAAAAATAAATAAATTATTAAGTTTCAGACATTAACCCTATTCACATTTCAATTATTTTTATTTTTTAAAAATTTTCAACTATTTTATATTTGAAACTAGGTAAAAATGTACAAAATTAGATAGAAGATATAAAAGTAAAGATTTTGCAAATGCTACGAGAAAATTGAAAGCACTTTTGTGGTGGGGGTGACGTGAGATTTGTGTGTGCGGACACAACCGAAAATTTAAGGTTGAAGGGAAGTAAAGATTTTGGGTTTACAAGTTACGTATACACCAAAGGTGATAGTATTTAGTGGACACATGCTACCGGCTTACTCCATTCAATTCAATATATTTGAATTATAGGTACTTATTTTAAAATAAATAATAATAATAATAATAATAA
>JAXCLQ010019475.1:11383-29888 GCA_035584115.1 Cedrela odorata | reverse complement strand
TAAAAATTAAAAATTAAAAATTAAAATTAAATATCCTGAATTTTAAAAAATAATAATTAAAATTCAAAAATTACCCCAGCTAAATTTTCTTTATTATTAATTTAAAAAATAAAATAACAAATAATTAAAAGCCCTTCCTTCCTTCCAAAACATAAACAAAGCAATTTCTTTTTCCTAAAAAATTTGCTTTTTAAAGCTCACCCATATAATTCCCACTCATTATCTTTGTTGCTTAAAGCTAGTTAGCCCTTCCTCCTCTTCCTCTCTTATCTTCTCTCTTGTCTTCTCTTGTCTTCTCTTCTCTTAAGAGACATACAATACCAACAACATACATCAATTCCTCTCAAAGCAAATTAAAAAAAAAAAAATTATTGTTCAAAATATAAACAGATTGCCTGCACAAAAGAGAAGAGACCCACAAAACAGATTAAATTAAAGCCTTTCATTCACAGTCTCTCATAGAAAAAAAAAAAAAAAAAAAGCCATTAGAGAAACAACCTACTACTTTGATGCTATCATGGATGGTGCTGGAGGCAGCAGTGATGATCATCAACTCCACCACCGCCATACCTTTCCATTCCAATTACTCGAAAAAAAAGAAGATGAACAACCATGCTCTTCTGCTTCTGCTTACCCTTCACTTCCAGCTGCTATCACTACTGCTACTACTGCTACTACTACTACTGCTGACCAAAACACACCATCAAACCGTTCTAATATTTCCACTCTCCAAATATCTCCTGAACCCTCCAAAAAACCTCCTCCTAAAAGAACCTCCACTAAAGATAGGCACACCAAAGTTGATGGCCGTGGCCGCAGAATTCGTATGCCTGCTCTCTGTGCAGCTAGGGTTTTTCAGCTTACTCGTGAGCTAGGACACAAATCTGACGGTGAAACCATCGAGTGGTTGCTTCAACAAGCTGAGCCAGCAGTGATCGCCGCCACAGGCACTGGCACAATCCCTGCTAATTTCACCTCTCTTAATATATCACTACGAAGCTCAGGCTCCAGCATGTCAGTTCCTTCCCAGTTAAGATCTGTAAACTACAACTCAAACTTCTCTATGCAACAACGTCGGAGTTTGTTTCCTGGTATTGGTCTAGACAACACGACACCAACATTTCTCAATTTTCAGTCAAGTAATTTGAATGCTATGTTGCAAGCCAAGCAAGAATTGAGAGACAATAATAATTTGGAGTTATCAGAGACCGAAGAGAGTTTCGGAAGGAAGAGAAGGCCAGAACAAGATTTATCTTCTCAGCATCAAATGGGAAATTACTTGATGCAATCAAGTGCTGGTGCGATTCCGGCAACTCATAGTCATAGTCATGGCGGTCATGGGCAAATTCCGGTGAATTTTTGGATGGCTGCAAATTCAAATAATCCAGTAATGAGTGGTGACCCAGTATGGACATTTCCTTCAGTTAATAATAGTGCTGCTTTGTATAGAGGCACTATGTCAAGTGGGTTACATTTTATGAATTTTTCAACACCTCTGGCCTTATTGCCTAGTCAACAATTAGGTTCAAGTATAAGCAGTGGTGGCGGCGGAAGTAGCGGTATGAATGATGGGCAGTTGAATATGTTAGCCGGATTAAATCCATATAGACCGGTTACCGGCACCGGAGTTTCAGAATCTCAAGCAAGTGGATCACACTCGCATCACGGTGGTGGGGATGATCGGCACGATACTACAAGTCATCACTCATAGACGATGAAGATGAAGAAGATGATGATCATCCCTTTTGATTAATTACTTCTTGTGTGTAGTTTGATGTGTAACACACGTGAGGTTTGATTTCCCTTAAATTTGATGAGTTTTTATCATAATTCCAAATTTTTTTTCGCTAGTGTGATTAATATGGGGTTCTTTAGGGTTTGAAAGTTGAAGGGATGGAATTCAAAGACACCTTATATTATTTTTAACACGGGTATTTGCCTGGTTTAGCCAAAGAGAGTCTCTCATTTGGGGTTTTTTGCATTTACACAATTAATATATCGTCATCATTGTTTGTGCAATTATTATTATTATTTTGGTGTAATGTTTTATGTTTTGTAATGGAGAAAACTGACTTTATGATGCCATATGGTAAGTCTCCTACCAAACTAGCAACTGGGTTTTTGCTCCTACGCTCTGTTACTATTACCCAAGTAGTCCTTTCTCTCTTTGCTGTATTTGCTGTGTTGTTGTGGTAAAAAGAGGTAACAAAGTTAGTGAAATAGAAGAGATGAAACAGTACTAGTAGTACAATACTAATACTCTGCTACATAATTTATGGTATTAAATATTGTTTTTACGAAGCTATACTTTTTCTTTTGGGATTTCTGATTCTAAATCTCTGCCTGCCATGAATCTCAAGGTTTACTGCATCAATGATTAAGTTTCTTCAGAGAAATGGGGGTTAAATAGAACTGTGGGGTCCATAATCTTATCAGTTCCAGGTGTTGGCTCAGGTAGTGGGTCCCTGATGCTGCTAATTGCCCAAACCAATGTACATTGTCACTGACAAACAGGTGGATCATTCCTCCTCTTTTCTTTTTTATTTTATTTAAATAATAATTTATACAGAGTCAGTGAGTGAGGGAGAGATTTTTTTTTTTTTTCTTTTTCTTTTCTTTTGTGTGTTGTTTAGTAAGTCTGTTTTACTACTGGCACCATAGAGATCTGTGGTGGGTTTTAATGACCCTACTGGTTGTGGCCCATTATGCTCATTAATCTGAACCGTTCATTTTTTAAGTGGGCCAGTCTTTGATGGGCACATTGAATGATTGGGTCTCATAGAAAAAAATGTGGAAGGAATCTAGAGTTTCATATCCCCTAATTTATTACTGTCTCCTCCCTCTTCCCACTTTTGCACCCATTGCATCACTTCAATTGATTCACGAAAGGGTCTAATTTTGATAACAATACTCTTATTTGTCAAAGAAATACCCAATTACTGGCTTCTAATATATATATATAATTTAATAGTATAATTTTAATATTTGGTTAAAGGACATTGAGATAATTTGAGAACCTCGCCGACAGCAGCGCCAACACCTGTCAAAGAAATATCTTATCGGTGCACTGCACAACATTGTAATGGAATATGACTTTTGGTTGAGTTTTCTTCCCTTCGTGCCCTGATTTGCACAAGAATGATGGTTTAGCAGAAAAAGTAAGAAAAGAGAAACATTTACTATCATTGGTACCACAATCATGCAACCATTTGAAACCTGCATAAGACATTTGGCAATAATTTCACTTTTTACCTATCCCCAAGCTGTTAATCCTATTAACTACCACATGTTTTGGGCATTTATTAGGTTATGGTGTATGTTTGGGAAAAAGGGTATCTGAGCATCATCGCAAAAAATGAAATGGTCTGGCTCGTACTCGCACAATGCACATGGACGTAGACATGGAACTATTATTATATATAGGTACAAAATAATTGGTCCCGCATAGACATATCAAATCTTGTATCTCAAAAACAGAATGCATGATTGGACTATGTAAGGCATGTAAGTAAACCATCTGTGATTGGGAGCTTCAACAAACAAGTCGGTTTCCATTCAGGAAAGTATTGAGTAGTAGTGTGTGTTTAGTTGCTTGTTAGATGATAACAACCATTAATTTGGGCCAGATAAATCTGTTAATGCAATTTTAGTAGACTTCGGACCCATCAAATCTATTAATCGCTCCTAGATTTTGGATGATTATCATCAAATTGATCACACTCACACAAACCAACACGTGCCCTACCTACTTTTCAATTTTATACTGCTAGTTGTTGCAAAGTAATTAGGACCAGGGACTCTAGACCCACCACCAGCAAACCAACCCAAATGTTTTTGTTTACAAGACTGCTTCAACCCATGTTGACATTCAGAATTGAGAAAATGGAAGGAATGCAGGATTGATTTTTCTCTGTTAATTACATTTCTATATAAGAGATGAGGAATTTATGTGTGTTGCCAAGTGAAAATGGTACTTTTTTTTTTATTTTGATTTTACTCTGTTTCACAAAGTATAGGTAGAATATGTAAAGTTTAAGAAAGGCACAGAAGAAGAGCATTAGGAATGAGCATGATGTAACAGTGTACTACTACAAGGTATTCTGAAAAAAGTGATGCTTTTTTAAAACTTGGCATGTGTCATGTTGGGTACCAATTAAGTAGCCTAAGCATAAAGAGAGCCAACCACATACTTAATTAAGTTGTCTTCTTATTGACGTGAACATGGTTGATGGTTAGTGAATTGAATTAGTCTTCTTCTTAATATATATCTTGACTACAGGAGTTAATCAAATTACATGGACAGAGAAGGTATGTTTATCTCCGTATTATTTGTAAATAATATCCCACTTATTAATTAAGAATAAATTAATAATTATTAATATTTTATATTTAATTATGCTACTTGATAGATTATTAATCTAATAATTAATAATTAACGTAAAATTATTAATTTTTTTTATTTAATTAAATAATATACTTCTTAAAATTCTTAAAATTATAATATTTAAAATAACAAAATTAAAATAAGGAAGAGAAAATAATTGGTTAGTTTTAAGTGGGAAATAAAAGGAGGTTACTTCGACACTGACAAGAGAAAGAGGTTCCCAAGTCAGTGTGAATTGTGTGTATGTGTAACGCGAGAGTAAAGACAGATGCATTTAACCTTTCAATCCCATCTCGCACGATATTTGGCAGAGTCGCCACCACTATTCTCCTATTTTAATGCCATAATTGATTACCCAAATCGTCAAATTTATAAAGAAAAAATACGGAGATGGCTCGTATTAGAAACTGGTGGAGCCATTCCAAGACTGTAACTTTATTCTGGTTCATCTCTCTCGTCTTGTTTTATTCTTTGCTCCACATGGCACTCCAAAATTCATCTCAAATCTACCCTTCTCCTACTCCAGGTGATCTTTTTTCTTTTGTATTTTTTTTCTTTTTAATTTTATAATTATTCTTTGTTTGGTTTCTGGGAACTCATAGGAGTAACAATGAAAATTCATGTTTCTAAGCTTATAGATTTTTGCAGTGATTGACTTGTAATGGGTTTTTAATTGCCTGAAAAAAAGTGAATTAATTTCACAAGCGAGGCGAATCCTTGTGTTATCCATGTTTGATATGTTTGTTATCGCTGAATTTCACGAGAACTAGTGTAAGCTCCGATGACTGTTGTGTTTATGGGACTAAGTTAGATGTTACAATTGATCCTTAATTCATTACAAGCATCTCAATTCCCTGGTTTATTATGTATTATGGTGGATCCCAAGCTCTCTATTAAGATTTGGACTGAAGGTTTATTGTTTTTAAAGTAGAGCTTTTATCTGAGCTTAGATTGGAGTTTACTAAATTAGTAGAGTGATGCTAACTTTAGGAACGGCCTGTATCAGGTTCTCATATTTCAAGTGAGGAGCAAAGAGCGAGATTGTATGATAAAATGGCCAAAGATTTGGATGAGCATGGAGCAGCTTTCCTGAAGCAGGGTGAAACCTCTCAATCTTTGTCACTTTCAGACATCTTCAGTCTTAAGAATGGAGTTGTAACTCCTGTACATAAGGTAACATATTTTTGAATTCAACCTGTTCCTTAATTCATGTGGTTACTTCTTGATACATTGAAAGTCAGTGATGGCTTGTCTTCTGTTTTTTAGGCAGCAAATCCTCCTGTACGAGCTAATGTTTTGTATCTCAGCCCAGAATACTCGGTGCCCATCTCGTAAGCATCATATTTTTCTGTTATTTCTTGATCCTTAAATTGCAATTTAGCAGAATATGTAGCCTAGGTCACTTCAATGGGAAAACGTAATATATCTCAGTTATTTCTTGGAACTCACTATCTGCATATTCTAAGATTTTTTATTGTAGATCTTTTGAGAAAATTGATTGAAATTAAATTGATTTGATTATGTTCAATGGTCATTATTTGACAATAAGTAGAGGAAATGCATTTGAAAATTTTGAAGTTAAATCTTCTTTCCATTTGTTTAAAAAAGAAAATAATAATTACTGCTGTTCAACACTTTTATGTGTTCATCTGGGCATCTTTGAAATGTTTTTGTAATTTTATTCTTTATATTTTTTTGTTCATTGTGAAAATTTAATGTTTATATTATACATCCATGCTATTCTTTTTGCAGAGAAGCTGTAAAACGTATATTCAATCCACACTTTGATAAAGGTAAGCTGTTATATAGCCTACCTGTTCAAATTGTTATAGTTTCTAGAAAGTTCTGCAAGTTGATTTGATCATTGCCTGAAATTGAAATAACTCTGAGTTGATGAATGGAATAGATAACTCTTTCGATTGTTGTTTTGCCGTTTGTATGTTTGAGCAATTGAACTTCTTTGATTCATTTCCTTGATTTTGGTTACTTACATATACCTTTGTTAGCGATCTGGTTTCAGAATTCTAGTTTGTACCATTTCAGCATGTTTCATGCCTCCCATCATATTTCACCAGTTCCTGCCACTGAAGATGAGGTACATTATCTGTTTGAGCTAATTGAGATATCTCGTTAAGACTTCAAATCTTCTTGTTAGGATTTTGATCTAAACTCTGAACCCTTTTCTGTTTTGTCAGATTGAAGATGAAGCAGCAGCTGTTAGAGCTGTGGCAGAGGGTCTCTGCCCCGTAAACATTGTGCTAGACAGGGTGGTTTTAACTTCGACTGGTGTGCTTCTGGGATGCTGGCAGGTTACTCTCTATAACTCATATCCTCCTCTTTTTTCCTCCTTTTTCTCTCTCACCGATAAATGAATATTAAACATGAGTTGTGATATGCATTGTGCAAATTTTGTATCCCTGGGTGTCACTGGTGATTCGCCTTTATGTATACTGCCTTAAGAAATGGGTAGGGGGTGCAAGTAAAGGCTGGCCATATAATTTGACCTTCTTATCATTGACTTAGGAAGGAAAAGCCGTTTTATGTCTTCAGTCAAAGCTTTATGTCTTTCCTTGCATTTCTGATATAGTGTTGGAGCTATAATTTAAATCTAAAGGTATGCATTATCACCATCATATTTTTTAGCTTTTGGTTTGGAAGATCAACCTGGTGGTGTGACCTTTCTGTTTGAATGCACATTTTTTTGACTTTAAAATTTTGAGCAGCATTTGTGCAATATTTTACTGGAAACTATTATTTGAAATGTTGAATCATTGGTTCACATTAGTGCTTTATTTTTGTGTGCAGGTGATCTCTGGAACTGATCCTATAACCATTCGTGCAAAACTGAGAGCTGCACTCCCACATGCACCTCAAAAACAGTTGGTAAGAACCATATTAGATCTTATTTATTTATTTTATGTTTATCTTTTGGAAACAGTGAGAGGCGCTGTAATTTTATTTTAAGACTTATCAGGTAAACAAAATGGTAAAGTCAATTGCTCAAGGCATGAATGGCACGTGCTAGGTTCAATGATTAACATTTAATGGCTATGCCTGGGGTTTTACCCTCAATGAAAAGTGGCTGTTATTACTTTTTCATATCAACATTGACGAGAGCATAACATTATCTCTGTAGTTTTTTAACAGTTGTTTATTTAGTTTTGTTACTTTTACCTTTCAACTTAATCTAGTGAGCATTATTGCTCTAAACCTAAACCTTGGCTTAAAGGAGCAACTTGATTAAAGTGATGGTGATAATCTCTGTTGCAACTTTGGTATCATATTGTGCCATATAAAATGTTATTGGTAGATCACTACTGGATAAATTCCCTGCCTTTAAATGAACATTGTTATGGAAACGATGAGTGTGCATTTTTTTATTACTGCCTGCAAAACTGCATTGTTCAAGGCATTAACTAATCTGCTTTCTTCTGCAGTACGATCCTGCTATTCTTCACACATCATTTGCAAGGCTTTTGGGTCACCCTACAGCTTCACCTACGGTATAGCATTATAGCATCCTTCACTTTGTAACATTCAATTGTAACAAATAGGTCTCTCTGATTGACATCACTTGGGATTTTTGTAAAATTGCAATTGCAAATTGAGAAATTGGAAATGGCTGTAGTCTCTGTTGTGAAGCGGTAACATTTGGTGTTGACTTTAAATGAAGCCTGTGAATAAATGCTATCTATACCCTGCCTAATCTGATTAAGTTGAATTCCTTCTTCAATATAAGCTAAAACAGTTGCAGGTAAGAATGAGGATTTGTGTTCTTGGACCACCTATATAAAATCATTTTTAAGAGACGTATTCTGATTGGCACTTTTACCATGTCATTTGCAGGAGCTCCCTAATGCTTCAGATCAACTCCGGTTCTTCCATGAGCTAGTTGATCGTCTAAACTATGAAATCCGTGGATCTGAGGTATGTAGTTATATATATATGCTACTATCGCATTATGCAATAACATGAAATAAACATCTCCTTGTTAGCTTAACAAAAGATTACAAACTACCCGGTTTTCTCCAAATGCTGACTGGTTTTGGGTGCTCATAAGAATAGATTTAGAAAGAATATTGTCTACTGACAAGTAAAATGATTTTTACATCAGCATTAAACCATCTAATTAGGATTGCAATATATTTTGGAACTATTTGGTCAGTCCTTTAGTTTGCAAAAACTGGCATCCGAAAGCTGAAAGTTGATTTTGATCTATGTAGGGAAGTACCTAGCTCGTATTGTTGACGACAAAATATAGAACTATATACTAATTAATCTGCTATTTTATAGTCTCTTCATTTCTCTTATGTTTAATTTATCTTCCACAAATCATATAGCTCAATGTGATAGCATTTAACATGTGAATATAGGCGGTGGTGTCTGAGCTCTGGTATGTGGAAGAACACGATGTCTTGGCCCTCGCTTTGGACGGAAGAATGAAGGTTCGCAAGTTTCCACTTGGATGCTCAAGAACCTGAAATTCAAAACATCACAAAAAAAAAAAAAAAAAACACACGTAGTAGAAGTAAGACAATGCTCCAGTCAACCATGTATCATCTTATACTGCCCAGTTCTTGTACTTTTAACATACCCTCAGCTCTCTAAAACTGTTTAAATTTTGTAGTTTGTATGATTCGTCTCCTTGTGTCTCCTGTATGAATTTTCTTAGTAATATATACTTCTTTCCAATGAAATCCTGAATGCAATAGCAATTGCCAATTCTTTAAACAGATGGATACGTACGTATCGTATGCATGTGGATGGCGCACGCCTCTGACCTCTGTGTGTGTTTGAATGTAACGTACGCCTCCCTGTGCACGCCACACGCTTTTGCTCTTTAATAAAACACGCGGCACTTTTTTTATTTAACGTATTAACAAATTTAATTATAATAAAGAAGTCGAAATTTAAGTTAATAAATAAATAAAAAAAGATTAATTTAAATTTATTGGGCTTAGGAGGCCCATGAAATTAGGGTGGGTCCAATCCGACATGGCTGACGTGTCAAACGCATTTGTGAGAAGCGAACGGGCATGGGCATTTGGATGCAGGCACGCAACATGTAAGAAATAAAGAAAGAAAATAAAAATAAAAATAAAGGCACGTGTCCTGGTTCAATGAACTAAGTGGCAGGAGGTTGACACGCGCTACTCTGTGTATTGTATTCTCCCGCCACACAGACGATACCTTTCAACAATCCAAGGTCTTTTGTCTACCCCAAATTTTATTATCTCTTTACTCAGTTACTTAATTTTTCTCGCATTCAATCTACGAATACTCTTGTACTTAAAAGGCATCCTTTTTAGCTTTCAGCTGCTGAGAGGTATTTTTGCAATTATTGTTATGATTTTGTAGTGATCTAGGGTTTGTCTGTGATTTTATTATTAATTTCTTGCTTATGTATGATTGGTTTCTAAGAAAATTAAAAAAAAAAAAAATGAACAAAATCAAGGTCAACAAAGTCTTGCCCAAGTAAGTTTTTATTTGGTCATCTTTTTGGTTGGGAATCAGAAATTAGATAATGAATACTGAATTCGCTCACTCAGTTTTGGCGTAATTAGATAGTTGAGCTTCATAATTTGTTTTTCAAATAAGTAAACGTGATGTTATTTACAGTTTCTGTACACTTTCAAGTATTCTTTCTTGATAAAAAATAAAAAAAACCCTTGTTTTTGTACTTAGAGGGGAGCGTTAATACTGCTAATAATAAACTAATCTGGGTTTGGCTTGCTGAACCCGATTATGGTGATAGTAGCTTTTGTTTCGTTTATCATATGCGTATTGAGCGGGCAGAATCAGAATTACTACTTGTTTGGCTTTTCTTGGATGAATTTCGATTAGTGGCTCATTTGTAGATTTGGTTGAACAGGTATTGTTTTTGCCTTTTTGGTTATTTCTGAGGATTTGGCACTAGCAGTTAGTCCATTTGAGACAGGCATGGGTTCAGAGCCTACTGCTCCCTTGGTTGACAAGGTCAATGAGACGGTTGATGCATCTGCAGACAGGTTAGTTGTTCAGGATCTTAATTTGATGTTCATGAGTAAATGTAAATGAAACTTGCATGACTTTTGTTCGGAGCTTGTAAGTGAAAGTTGTGACAAAAAGCTTACTTTTCTATTTACTGCTTTTTGCAATTCCATTTTGGTATATTAGTCATGTTAGACTAGTTTTTTCTAGTAGCAAACGATTGAAATTTCTATGAATCTGATGCAATTACCTTTCTAGGATTGTCCAGTCTCTGGGCTTCAAGCAATAAACATGTTGATTTCTTTGATTCGTTGAACTTTCACCTAAATTTGAATGGCTTCACACAAGTTTTTGGTTGACAAAAATCATTATCACATTGATGTCTGAAAGCTTTCAGTGGTGCAGGCCTTGTCCAACCAAAAAGAATCAGAACAGAGCTCCTAAAAGAATTCACAAAGCTGAGAGGGAGAAACTGAAACGTGATCATTTGAATGAACTCTTTCTTGATCTGGTGGATGCTCTTGGTAACTTTGAACTCTTTAAATGAGCTTCTCTGCCACCCTATTCTACACCCCGTCAACAAAATCGTCCCAATTCAAACCAATTTCTCCCTCATGATGGACCTTGTATTGATTTTATAGACTTTCTTTTAGATGGTGACAGATTATATCTCACTAAAGGACTTCCCTTGTACAGAACTGGCACAGCCAAACAATGGGAAGGCCACTGTATTGAATGAAGCAACTCGACTGTTGAAGGACTTGTTTACTCAAATTGAGTCACTTAAGAAGGAGAATGCATCTCTCTTGTCTGAGTCTCACTATGTAAGGCCCCTGGCCTATTTTCTTATGCTTAGTTACTAAATAGTCTTCCCCCCAAATATGCAGCAATAACATGTGTTTTCCAAATTGAATATGCTATAGTATTTTATTTCTGTTGGCGTCTGTGATTTGGTTCCATGACCATTCTGCCTTTATTTATTTTCTGCTCTAAACTGAAGAAACCTATATATGAATTGACGTAACATTCTTTTCAGCCACTACATTTAAGTTGCTTGAAATGTTGGACAGGTGACTGTTGAGAAGAATGAACTGAGGGAGGAAAACTGCGCTCTAGAATCTCAAATCGAAATACTCCAAGGTGAACTAGAAGCAAAGGTGGCTCAATCTAAGCCCGACTTGAATGTACCTCCTCCTGAATTTCAGCAACCAGAACTGACATCGCATTTTCCAAGAGATAGTTACAGGCTGCCTGCGGTAGAACCAACCTTGCCGCAAGCACCTTCATTCCTTGTTGTCCCCATCTGCTCTGATCTCCAAGCTTTTTCAGAACCTGATGCTGCTCAACTAACGTCAAAACCTGCCTCAAATGTAAGCAAACCGCATGCTAGGTATCCCAACCCGGCAGATTCATGGCCTTCCCGACTTCTTGGGGAGGGTATTTCCAGTACTGCAGAGCAAGGCCCCAGAAACGTATAAGCTTATTCATGTATAACTAGAGTTTCTTAACTTGTTTTTAGGTAATTGGGAGAGTTTGTATATTGCCTGATGGGTGATGGTAGTTTATAGTGTTTTTGATGTGCATATGCCAGATATCCATGATTTGCCTTGGTTGAGGATGGTTTATGACAGAACTAACGAGTCTGGTACAACATATAAGCATGCCCATATTTTAGGCATGGCTACTGAAGGTCGTAAATAACACTAAATCGCATTTTCACACATTATAATTACTATGTAATGAGAAATGGCTATTACAAAGAATGAGGATTGAATATAAAAACAATGATTAGTTGCAAAACTGGGGATTAAAAGTCAGGTTAGTTAAAATGTTGCTCAACAAATTTTTGTAACTTCTAGAACCTACTAGACTGTGATTCTTGCATAATGTTAATAAAACTGAAATAAAGGAGAGATTCCCCAAATAATTTGTTGAACCAGCAACAGTTCCCCTACCCCTACACTGTCCTTTTTTGAAAACGAAGCCTTCTCAATTTGGAGTTGTGCTTGACAAATTAGCTTTTAACTCCAATCAGATTCAGATCAAACGTCTCCGCGAAGCACCGAATACTAATCTCCAGCAGCAGTTCACCGGCTTTTGGCACCTTCCGCGTTTTGTTTAGTAACTTTGTACTGCTTTTTTTTTTTAGCACTGTATGCTTTGCTTTTGCTGCTATCTTACTCAAAAACACACTCTCTGACTAGAAAAAAGCAGAAAAAAAAATCTTGAACTTAGCTGCTTATTTATTTAGAGATCAGAACAAGCATTAAAACAAGCAAGAAGCTTGTGATATCAGAAAGATGGGATCTGGGGCTGGAAGCTTCTTGAAGGTTGTACTTAAGAACTTTGATGTTCTTGCTGGGTATGTATATTTTTCTTCCTCAAGTTTACTAATTTTACTGATTTGGTTCGACAATCCGAGGAAAAAAACTGTCTTCGAGTTTTAATAGCGAGCCCTTATGTTTTCTTGAACTATGAATAAAATTTGATGATTATACACGATGTTCTTTGTTGGTCCATCTTTTATTTTTCTTCTGTGCCCACTTTACTAAATTGCTTGAATAGACAAAAGCAAAAGAATAAATATTAAAATTTATATTTTTAACATTAATATGAGACCATTGAAGTTAGCTTATTCTCAAAGTTTTTTTTTTTCCTCACGTAGAAAAGATTTTCTTTGAACTAATTTGGTCTAGGAAAAACGGAGCTTTTATCTTTTGAAGCAGAATTTTTGTTAAATGTGTATTCGCGTTAATTTGGTGTACGTTACGCTTCTTGAGAAATGAGAATTATGTTCTAATTTAAGTTCTGGGTTGATTTGCAGGCCTGTGGTTAGTCTTCTTTACCCACTGTAAGTGCCATTCCTTTCATTTAAGAGAAATTGTTCTGTATGCAAAATGCGGTTTTTATTTATTTTTTCCCTTTTTTTTTTGAGCTTTCCTGCATAAATTAATTATACCGTGTAAAGTTTACGATTTCCTGTAAATGGGTGATTGTAATCTTTGATTTCACTTGTTTGAGATTGAGACTATTAATTTGATGGTTTCTGGTTTGGGTCCTTTTCACAGGTACGCCTCTGTTAGGGCAATTGAGACCAAGTCTCCTTCTGATGATAGGCAATGGCTTACTTACTGGATTCTCTATTCTATGATTACTCTCATTGAGCTCACGTTTGCCAAAGTCATTGAATGGTAAATTTGTTTGCACTTTGTCAATCTAACAATGTGATTCATCAATTTCTTTCTTTTCTTGGTTATAAAGTGCGTTGAAGAGGTGTAGTTTATTTTTAATTTGGATTTTCTTCTTCTCTTTAAAGTGTTTCCAGTAGTCGTAGATTAGCACTGCAAAATACACGTGCTCACCATCACAAGAATATTTAAATATACATGTACACTGCACACAAATCCATCACAACTGTTTTACCTTTTTTTTTTTTTTTGAAGTCATCTGTGGTCAGAAACCCTTCTTCTCGTTGACCAAGTTATGAAAAGTCCTTTATTGAGCCCGCAAAATTGACACATCATATAATCTCAAATTCTCAATAGTAGTTTTCTTGAAAATGCAACCTCTATTATTATCGAAGTATATACTTTCTAAATACATGTATTGAAGTTCGTTCTCATACTGTTCCTATGTTTTTCTTCATTAAAACTTTCTTTTCCATATGGATACTCGTGGTTTCTATTGTATTATTATCCAATAAATAATTCAAAGCAAAACATATGGAGCTATCCACAAATTCACATTCATGTAGTTTTTCAGTAACTTCACCCAAAGATCTCATTCTTCTTCTTTTTTCATCATTCTAAAGGACGCGTTAGTTTTATTGCTGTGGAAGGCCAACAAAATGCCACTGTCGTAGTAAAGCCATAGTATCAAATATCTCTAAGTCTCAGAGGTTTGACTTGCTATATTATGGACAGTAATCTTTATTATGCAGAGATACTTTATGACTTAAAGCTTCACAATTGTAGTGTGCTTAAAGCTTCACAATTGTAGTGTACTAACTCCCTATTTTACTTGTATGCATGAAGCAGATATATGGTCTAATCTAACCTTTTATGGCAGGATTCCTATCTGGTCATATGCGAAGCTGATTTTTACCTGTTGGCTAGTCATCCCACAATTCAGTGGTGCTGCATATGTTTATATGCATTATGTGAGACCTTTCTTTGTCAACCCTCAAAGAATTAACATCTGGTATGTCCCAAGAAAGAAGGATGTCTTCAGTAAGCCAGACGATATTCTAACTGCTGCCGAGAAATTCATAGAAGAGAATGGGACAGATGCTTTTGAGAAGCTCATTTACCGGGTATTCCATCTTCCATATTTGTTTTCTATATATAGATTCTAATTGCTATATTACTGATGAAAAATTATTCTGTGAGTTGGAGAAATCATGTTGTCTCTACTTGACAGCATTAGCAAATCAGATTGTGGTTTATCGTATATGATATAGCAGATAAATATCTGCTTTGAAAATAATGCGCTTTCAGACTTGCTCAACATTTTTCTCTTGTTCTGCAGGCTGACAAGTCGAAGAGGAGTAACAACCATCATTAGTCATTAGCATGACGATGGTTATTGAGCTTCGTAGCTTTCCCTATGTTAACTTTCGAGTTGCTTGCTGATATGTTTTATTTTAAGTTTTGTTAAGAGAACTGAACATTAAATGATGTAATTATTATGGTTTGTGTTGCTAGATGGTGGATTTAAAAATGACCCTTTATCCAACTTTATCATCTAGATTTTTATCTTGTCCCTATTCACGTCAATGAATTGTATTTTGAAAGTTTTATGTCCGATTAATGAATGAATGGGATGTTCGTTTTCTTCCTACACAGAGAAATTCAAACAGGTTCACCTTGTTATTGGCTCTAATTTCTTCTTTCATTATGAACTCAAATTTCTCTTTCCATTGCATTAGTATTTGAATTTCTTGCCTGCCCCAGCATGATTTAGAGTTTCTCACCTTCTTGTTGTGAGACTTAAATAGTTTGGAGAGTGATAGTTTAGTATTTGCTCAAATCCTTCTCAAAAAAGCTCACATTATTTTTTTATTTTTTACAATTTTATACTCCCATTTTAAAAAACGAGGACATAATTGTCATTTCATTTAGAGAGGAGGGTAAAAGAATAAATCATCCCGTGTAAAGGATTCAGTTGCTGACGTGGTTAAAAAGAATCAGAATCTTCAAACTCCGCAGAAGAGGGGAGAAAAGCGAGCGTTTAATTTTGAGAAATCCTTGCAATTAATCTTATGATTTCGCATCGCATGATACGAGCTCTAATCTCCTGAGGAATAAATCTAATCTCTATCTTTCATTTTCGAGCGAAATCCAGCTCCGATTCTCGAAAATCGCCGTCTAATCGCGGATTAATTGGTGGTAATCAGAATTTAGGTAAACATTATCAACATTGCTTTCTTTCCTTATTTCTGGTCTCAGGAGGGGCTTTGATTGTTTTTGAAGGTTTTCTGTTTGCTTACCGAGAGAATTCGCGAACGAGAAAAGAAAGAATATCGCACTATCACGTTCTTCTGTTTGGTGTCATAAAAAAAAACATAATCTGTGATTATTTGAATAATTTTAGACAATTTATTATTTAAATCAAATGTATGTTACAAGGTTGGAATTTTTTATCTGAAAAATTGAAGAGATTAGATGATAACAAGAAACTATGGATTTTAGAAGTTGCCAAGCTTGTCTAGGGCTGATTGATTTTTGATGGAGTTGAAAATATTTTGTAATCTTTAATTGTTGATGTCATCTTTGAATGCTATGTCGGTAACTAATTGATATTTTGTTACTTATTGGTGCATAATATTATAGATTCTGATTATTGCAATTTTGGATGAATTAGAAGATTTTCAAGATTGAAGTTTAGAGCTTGGGTATGGAAAGATGTTTATGAGCAGTGATACTGTCAAACAGGTTTTCATGATTGAATAGATGAATTTGATACTTCAATTTCTGGTTGTGGAATTGTGGAGAAGTTTTATATGGGGAGAATTTGGGCATTGTTCTATTGTCTTCTAGAATTCCAGTTTTGTATGAATGGGTACTGTTCTTTTCTCAGGCTGGACTTGATATTACAACATGGATGGCTCTTTTCAGCAGAATATTCTTGCCGAGAGGGACACTGAGCAGGTAGTATGTTTTCTGAATGATATTTATTTATTTTTTATTAGAAAATTTTATCATCTTAGACCATTTAGTTATTTCACTTATTATCATAATACAACTTTTAATAGAAAGAGCAAATGCTGATAGTTAATGGACCAGTAACTGAAAATCTCATTTGCTGCTTCGAAATCCTTTCAAGCCTGTTTTGCATCAGAGGTCTACCAATGATCTTTACAGTTGAATGAGACTAGGCTGGTTAAATTCCTGAATTCTGATTTTATTTATTTTTCTTCATTTTGTTTAAGAAGGGTTCCTTGTCACTTTCTTTTGTATTTCATTTGATTCAATAATTTGTTACTGTATTTAGAAATAAAAACTTTTTTTTTCTAGATTTATTCCTTGTCTTATTGCCATGGATCTTTTTAATAATTTTCCTGTTCCAGATGGGTTTATTGTTCAAGGAAATTTAGCTCATATTGCATATTTCTGATATCATATGCATACGCTTTTCATCTTTGCAGGCCATTAGAGTCCTTAAGAAAGGGACATATCTGCTGAAGTATGGGCGCCGTAGAAAGCCTAAATTTTGTCCATTCCGGCTTTCTGATGTATGTTTCCTTGCACATTTGAAATTAAAAATAGTTCAATCCGTTATTTTCTGGATGTTCTTCTCATTGAATTGTGTAGATTATGCATTTCACTAAAAAAATTTAAATTTCAATTACTAAATTATAGTGTTTGCATTGTGTTATTTCTGATCCAGTAGATTACTAGATTTATTATCCTATGTTTCATAGTGGTGTCTCTCTTAAGAACTCATTTGCATTCCAAACAATTTAGCGTCGGAAAAGCTATTAATTCCCATGACTTGGAAAAACTCAATTCTAGAGTGGGAATTTTCCATCTATTTGTAGCTGGAATGACTTGCAGTACATCATCGGTTGATTTAATTGTATTATGGTAGAGGAATCACAAAAGAACTATATGTACTCAAAGGTGATTCTAAATTGTATAAAAGCACCTGGGCTCCAAATTGTCTCATGTCGGGGTACTAAACTACAGAAAAATACATGTACATGTTCAAAAATAGTTGATTGGGAGGAATGAGGGAAATAGGAACGCATATGATATGCTTTTAGTTTTAACTATGCTGTGATAGATCAAGAATCATCGTGTATTCTATTTCCATATGCTTAAGTCCTTTTGTCTATTTTTCAGGATGAGACAATGTTGGTATGGTATGCTGGCAAAGAGGAAAAGCAACTAAAATTAAGCCATGTTTCAAGGATCATACCAGGACAGGATACTGTAAGTTTGTGGATTCTACAATTGATGAGATAAAGAGAATTTCTTTATTTTTTGTTGTTTCACTAAAAAATAAAGCATTTTAGGAAAGGGACCAAGTATGTACCAATCTTTTTAACTCCATGATCTATTTTCAAAATATTCTCAAATGGTTGATTACACTTGTTGGAGGTTATATTCTACTAGTTCAATCTTTATTTGAGTTTCCTTTTTAAAAGGAAAAAAAAATGATGTAGCACCAAGTAGAAATAATAGAAAAGGGAGAAACAACAGAAGAAATAGAGGAAACATCATAATCTTTATTCAATGACCTTCAAAGTCTGATTCTAAAACTGAAAATAATGCCCTACTTTTAGTGGCTGTAAACCTAAACAAAATGGAAAGAAATTTACTTCCAATAAGAAATAGGATTCCCACCCTAACAATAACAACAAAACCAAAGGAAAGAAATCTACGTCAATAAGGAAAAGAATTTCTACCTTGACAATAACAATGAAAACCCAAATCAACTAAAATAAATAGCCTAAACAGGACTCTAACAAGAAATTAAGGCCTAATCTGAATAAAAAAGAAAAATAAAAAGTCTTGATCACCCCGGAGCATTTCTCCACTAATTAATATCTTTGAAAGCATATCAAAAGCATATTGATTTGCTGCCTGTATCTTGCTGGATGTGAAACCTTTTGATTGAATCTAAAAAGGGAACCCATAGTTCTCTTTC